>NNCF01125825.1:279383-318082 GCA_002313205.1 Laupala kohalensis
GAATTAAGATTGTCAATGTGACAATTCCATTTGAGGTTGTCTTGAATATGGAGACCTAAGAATTTTGTATTTGTAACAGTTTTTAATTGTGTTCCGTTTAAAGAAAGAGAAACCTGGGGTAAAGATTTATGTGTATGTGTTCTAAATATGTGTTAGTAATTAGGAGGTTCAGTGGAAAATCTTAGAATCTATTTGCAGAATTTTTATGAAATTATCAATATCCTTTCATACTAAATCCATTCAGATTGAACTAATTACAAATTGAGTAATTTCTTCTCTGAACAATCTCGGCATGAATAAAATTGTCACAGCCGTTCATTACTATCTCTGTTTTCTGTTCTTATGACGAACGAATGCAATGAATTCCATAACCTGTTTTTGGTAACCGAGGTGAGATATTGAATATTTCATTTGGATAGTTGACCCGCCGAGTTAGCACACACTAATTGCGATCTGATATTTAACTTTCTTAACTAAATGCGGGTTTGGAAACCGAAAATTATTCAACCTTTTGTGGTTTTATGTTTATGGGAATGTAAAGAACATAAACCTTCTTGTTCATTACGTATTTTGCGATTTCATGTGGTACCTCTAGATTTTCCAGAAGTCCCCTAACTTGGTTATACTGCGACTTCCCATTCGCGCTATGTTCGCTATTTACTCTGTGATTCAGCGCATTAAATAATACAAATTCTGACAAGGAATGCTTTGATGAAGACACGGAGTAAGAAAGTGAACAAAGCTGTGTGACCAAGAGCGTATATGACGTCAGAGGAAAGGTATTAAGTTGGTGAGGTGGACTGTGGGCGGAAGAGTCGTCTGCCCAGTGCCCATATGGTGAAACGAATTCGTGAGACGATTGCTGAGGGGCGACGTAGAGAGTTCATTATACTCTTTCAATTCATTTGCCTCAACTCTCACAGTTCATTAAATTATCACGACACATATATCACTGCTCAATCCTTAACCAGTAAATAATAATAGAATAATAATTATAAACAGTAAAGTTACAGTACCAAAAGGAATCCTAGTATGAAACTGAAGAGACAAGCTGAAGCTATTGAAAATAAAAATACAAGGTGCATAGTACTCACGATAAACCTTGATAATCAAACAGGTATAAGTATTATTGACACACTTAAAGAAAAAATTGCTGCATATAAATGTATATTAAATAGGTATACAAGATGTAGTAGAAGGAAAAGAGAGAACCAGCATTTTCAAAGTGATGAAAGAAAATTCTACAGAACACTTAAAAATAATTTCTGTGATGAAAATCAAATTCCACCAAAATGGGAAGAAATTACTAGGTACTGGTCCTCGATATGGTCAAATAGTGTACCCTACAAAGAAAATTCAAACTGGATATCCGAGGAAATAGAAGATATGTTACAAGTTGAAAACATGTTGACACCTGATATCACATTAGAGGAAGTAAGAATAGTTGTTAATGAAACACATAATTGGAAAGCCGCAGGTAGTGACAAGATACACAATTATTGGTACAAGAAACTAACGTGTACTCACATCCATCTGGCTCTTTCTCATGTCTTCTTTCAACACCCTGAAATGGTACCGTTGTTTTTGACAGAAGGTAAAACGTTTTTATTGTCTAAGGGGAAAATTTCAAATGACCCATCCAAGTACAGACCAATAACCTGCCTGCAGAGTGTCTACAAAATAATGACTGCTTGTGTAACACAACTAATAAACGCTCATTTAAGTAAGCAGAACATATTAACTGAAGAACAGAAGGGTTGCAGAAAGGGCATGAAAGTATGCAACGAGCAACTGGTAGTTGATTGTTGTTCTCAAACAAGCTCACCAGAGAAATATAAATCTTTTCTGTTGTTATATTGACTATCAGAAGGTCTCTGATGCGATACCTCATATGTGGTTAATAGATATCCTTAAGACACATAAAATTCACCCTGCTTTGAAAGCATTCCTACAAATGATTAAACATGTTTTGCTCAACACATCAAGAATAGTCAGAAAATTTTTGGATCATCCAGAGTGTGCGTGCTTGGTGTAGCCCGTACCTCACTACGATCAACAGAAAAAGCTGAGATTCTAAACGGAATAAAATAATAATAATAAAATGTCTTTATTTAGTGGCGAGACTCAGACCATAGGGTCTGCTCTACTGTCTGACCATGTAAGAAAAAAAATATAAATAATAATAATAAATTTATTGTCAAAAAACAGTACAAACTGCGTATGACCACGTGGAGGGAAAAAAAACTAATTTACTCTCCGGAAGCAAGCAAGGGACCATCCCATCAATTCCGATCAAGGGCCCTAAGGCAGAGGCGGATTCAAAAAATTCAGCAAAAATTCCTAGATAAGATAAAAAGTTAGCTGCGAGTTATAATACTAATAGAATGTCAATATGTTTGTAATTTTAAGCAAAAAATTACATGTAAGTTATTATCGAACTATAGATTATTCTGAGTATAGTGCTTAAAAATTGAAATAACACTAAATTCACGATTTATTGTTACAATAGACCCGCCCCTAGACAAAGCCTAGAGAACCTGTATGATAAATCCGCCTCTACCCGAAGGAAAACCGGAGAAAAACCCGGGCCAGGATGGGTAGAGAAATAATACAGAAGTAGAGAAATAAGGGAGAAGTAACGTTTACATTTAAGTCTGGAAAAGCAAAGTAAGGGTCCTTCCCAGGAAACCTTAAGCGATTGAGGAAAAACCCAGCAAAACCTTCAATCAGGATGGCGACTTAGGGTCGAACAGGTTAATATTACAATATAACAATTACCATAATAATATGATACATGCATAGAAAAAAGTATAATTTAAACTTATAAAAAATATTTTAACATAACATTATTAGAAATATAAAGATCAAGATAATTGAAATTTCTATAAACGAGTGAGTTTGAGAGTTCAAAAACATAAAGGAAACATCATAGTGCGAATAAATGAAACACAAAAAGCAGAAGAAAATACTGTACAACAAGACTTAAAAAACAAATAAAAATATTTAAAAATGTAAAATTTGTGTACTAAAAAAGATAAAATTCCCCCCTCGTGTCAGCGTGATTGCTCGTCACCAAATCATCCCAGGTTCGATACCCGGGCGAGGCAAGATAAAATTTGTAGCTTTTCATTTCCTGTCTCAGTTTGAATAGCTGTGACGCATGAAAAAATACCCGGATACTGCAATCTAGATCCTGTCTAGGCGCTATTCCTCTTATCCCAAATTCACGATGTGTCCGAAATAAACTCACAAACTGAGCCTTACTAGCACTCGTTATCGTGACCCAAAGTTGATCGAAACGAAAATACATACAAATAAGATAAAAATGATTAATTCCAATTACAAATTCAACATAATATCTATAAATTGTTAATTTATAAAAAATATATGTATACAAATTCAACACGATGAGAAAGAGAATACAATTAAACGTTTCATTGAATGAATCGAAAAGTACACGTTGCGACATATTTTATCAATTTTGTTTTGCCAGCTAGGTGAGCTGCCAATATGGATGCCTAAATTTTTTACACAATTACACCATGTTATTGGTGTTTGGTCCACTATGATGTCAGGTAATTGTGCGTTTGTAATTTTTTGATACATTCTTTGAACCAAGGAGAATACATTGTGATTTAGAGGGATTTAAGAGAAGTCCTAACGATGTAGCCCACTTGTGTAGCGATTCCAGATCTGTATTTATGCGTTCAGTGACTGATCTTATGTAAGCTGGTGTGTCGCAATATATATATATATATATATATATANTGAAATCTAGTGTATCTAAGAGACATGTCGACCTATGTGAACGATGTGTTGTATGTGAACAGAAAAGCTAGAGAGCCGAGAACGCTTCCTTGTGCTACACCTCTTTTTGTCTGGAGGGCAACCGACTTTTTATTATTAGTTACGACTATTTGTTTACGATTTGTTAAATATTCCGAGAACCAATTTACAGTCGGCATTGCAAATCCCAGAGATCTTAATATTGCAAGAAGAATAACATGATCGACCGAATCGAAGGCTTTGCTAAAGCCAAGAAGAACTAAAACAGTAATTTTTCCTGAATCAGTTGCATTACGAACACCTTCGATAACACTTAATAGGACTGTCCCAATGCTTTTACCTGTTCGAAAACCGGTTTGAAATTCATTAATTATATTATAAGATAAAATAAAGTCTTCTATTTCCACGCGGGCAATTTTTTCTAGTGTCTTTGAGAGAGCGGGTAAAATGCTAATTGGGCGATATTCATTCGGATACTTGTTTTTGGGACAAGATGTACAAAAGCAGTTTTCCATGCCATGAAGAAAGCACAGATAGTTATTAATAATCTCTGTTACTGCCGGAAGAGCAAAGTCGCAACATATATTTATGATTTTTGCATTTCGGTTATCAGATCCCCTGGCGTTAGATTTAATACTCATTATTAATTTCAGAACATCATATTGATTAACAGAGGAAAAATGAAAAGAATCCCTTATGGTACTATCTTGATTATGCAGATAATTTATAACTGTTTCTTTTAAGTTAAGAGTTCACAGTTAAGTTCTTTTCCAAAATTTATTTACACAACCTGAAGATGAGATAATTCTCATGGAATTAATGAAAAATAATACCTTTTGATATTATGTGTACGTCCACTAAAATTTGTTGTACTTCATGTTTCTGAAGCTATAACAAGGAACTATGATAAAAAAAGTCATGTTTCGTAATCGTGCAAAAAATATTTCGAAATCTTTTCAGATCCTTCCCAATTGAGAATCTTATGCTATATTGTAAGACTTTATACATGTTTGCATGTATGAAAAACGAATGTCTAACACCTGATCGATCTTGCAACCAAAACTTTGGAGCCTTCATGGTATGGTGCTTTGAATGTTTTTTTGGGGTGGGCTCCTTGGAAAGTGCTTTATTTGTTATCAGCTCATATTACACGTATTACACTAATTTCGTTTTCAAATTGACCTTTCATTTGAAATAAATATGTATATCTGTGGACAACTATTAATGGTGTTGAAATTTTTGTGAAGCATTTGCGATATTCCTAAAATATTCGATTATTTCGCTTGTTTGAGTTTAACATTTTTCAATTCGAGTATTTCTGGTTAGTTGTTAAGTGAATTAAAAAGTGAACTATAAAAAAATTAAAGTCAAACTTTGTTATTATATGGGTCCAGCGGGGCATAGAATTTACGTTAGCTTTCCAGCTTTGTTTTCGTAACTCCGCGTTCTAAAAGTAAATTTATTTTCTTTACGATAATTGTTAAAAACCGAATATGAAAGGAGCTACACGAAATGTTACCCTTTTTTACCTGAAGGTAACCGAAATAATTGCTTCAGTTAATTTCTTAGAATTTCCGTTGAAGATTAGTAGTTATTCATATTCCCGATCACTGCCTGCAAGTGAAGACCTTTCGAGACCAAGTTCGAGATGATATTGTTGGAGGACCTTCTCCAGTGCGATAATTTTAACTGCTCTGAGCTCTTTCATATAATATAGACAATAGCATATCTCTACTACTCTGAAGGTGTTACCTCGATGAATTGTTTTTCTGCGGGTCTCTGTATTCATAGTAACATAAATATTATAGTGTTTTATAATATTATAATAAATAATCGGCATTTGTTATCGTTAAGTCTGAGGATGCATTTCACAATTAGTACCTTCCTAAACTAGGAATTTTTTTCTTTTTTTTTCTTGAACTCTCTACAACCCTGTTCCTTGATGATATTACCAGGGATTCTTGGCCATTACCTTCCTTTTGTTTTCAATTCCATCCTTTTCTCTTCTTTTATTTATGTGAAATCACTCCTATCCATATTTTATTGCATCTCGTATTGCTCCTAATAATGTTACATTTCTACCGAAATCTTCATTCATCTCCTTTGTTGCAATCCATCTTTGTCAATCTTGAATTATTCTCAGTCCGTGATGCTTCATTCTTTTCACATATTCACATCGTTCATGTCCATAAATATCACAATCAATCAAAATGTGATCCGGGGATTCAATTCCCGTACCACAGTCACACTCATCTTCCCTCTTGCCCGTTCTTTTCAAATACTGATTGGAGTTACCATGGCCAGTGATAAATTCTATGACTACGTATTCGGTGTAAACCATGTATTGTTATGGTTTACAAGACCATAATTTAACATGTAAATTATGGTCATTATAAAAGAAGTAAACTCAAACATTTAATATATTTGTATAAAATTCTACCTTACTTCATTGTTCCTTCTTATTGACAAACATTGATGCAGTGTTCTTGTTAATTTCGATTTCCATCCTCTGTCTTTCCTACCGAATTTCAAACTATCCCCCTCTATAATTTCCCCTTTTCGTATTCTTTAGCGTAGGCTTCTTATTTGAACCACGATATTTAGGAAATTATCTACCGTAATACTGCGCGCTGTTTGTCCGGTTCAATAAAACCGTCACCACAACTACGCTGCAATTATCACCACCGCAACATTCGCCACCATTAACATCACCACCCCGATCATAATTTCCGTCGCCACCACAAACACAATGATGGTGCGACCCACCGCTTCCAGTGTTACCAATCCCAATCCTGTACCCTCCCCCATTGACACTTCCATTCTCTTCGTTGACTGGCCATGATAATCGATTGTTAACCAACTTACCAAAAACAGAGACAGAAGCATAAGAAATAAGTGATGTCACTTAGTTTACAAAAGACCATTTCTTTGTTGGGATTTGTGAAAGCTAATGAATGTTCTATGACTGAATGAAAAAGCTTTCTTTGCTTTGTGAGGAATCATAAATTACTGAGGAGACAGTAATCTTGTCATCCACACTTTTTGCATTTTTCATTGCACATCAGTTTAAAATTGTTCACCGATTGAAATTGATTGCAAAATTATTGTCTTTATATTAAAATTGATGATACAACTATATCAGCGGTGATCTAAAATTTAGGTAAACCCTTTACGAAAGTATTCAAAACATTGTTTGATTATATAAATAACAATAAGCAGGTACTGTTAACTGATCACATTTATTCTTATGAAAAAACTCGGTTTCCTGGATTTATGACGTTTTAACTTTTAGAGAACAGACATTAATTAAGCAGAGTGTGATTCTATAAAAATATTCACCCCAGGTATCTCCTAAACGAATAAAGATATCGACGTGCTGTTTTCACGAAGATAAATCGTGACGTTTTCGCATCTTTATCTGCAGAGATAACATCGATTTTCTATGGAGCTTTGTTTATTTTCAGTGCTACTTTAAAGACCAATAAAAGACAAATACAGAGATGTAACATATATTGAAATGGAAAGAACAGCATCGTAACATCAGAACATTTAACAATAGCGACAAGGATTATATCAGTCGAAGCGCCGGAAGACGTTATTATTAACTGTCCAGGAAAATAAAGAAGGACAGTTGGCAATATGTTTACCGATAATCTACTTATAGCTAATTTACTGCTATTTTCATAATCTCTTTTGAAAATAATCCCGCTTATATTCCTGTACATTAAAAACCTTCTTCGGAGTTTCCTCTGACCATTGCATTGTACTTGTTTCGCAGTGCTTGAAGTTTGCCTCCGTACAAAAAAAAAACTATTTTATTTAGTTGTGTGATTGCTAAATTACTCGGAATAATATTGAAGAAATGTGTCTGTCAAGTGAGAAGGGAGAGGAATTTAAAACTAAAATTACGTCAGAAAAAAAAAAAAATTACGTCACTCACTTTTTGATTGTCTATTTATTTATGACATATACGTAAATCGATATCATTACTTTCGGGCTGTACGTCATTTCATTCTGACGTTAGAGTGTAAACTATTATTTGTTATGAGTAAGATGTTGGGGCTTAATAATGATTGCCTTTAATGTATTTGCATACTGAATGGAATATTAATAATTAAATTTTATGGTTATTATAATTCGTTCAACATTATTATTATTATTATTACCATGGCACTACAGCCCTTTGCGGGCCTTGGCCGTCGTGGAGGGTAGAGCTCCGCGATTTTCTTGACCCTGGCACTAGAAGAAGGAGATGATGTGGTCAGCATCTCGCTCCGGCCGGCTTTTGGGTCCCAGGATAGTACTCATTTGATAGCAGGCTGAGTAGGCCTGGGAGCCAGTCTGGATGTTGAGGTATAATGAAAATCACCACCTCACCGGGGTTTGAACCCCAGCCATCCAGTCAGCAGCTCAGTGCTCTACCCACTGAGCCACGCTGACTCCAATTCGTTCAACATGTTATAGTTAATGTATAAAAACACGACGTATCCCCAGGAAGCTCCTAACCGTATCGAGTACAGAACAAAGCTCTGTGCCGCGAGCGCCGCGTGTCATCCTCTCGTCGATGGACCGTCGACCGCAAGCGGATCCGTCCATGTATGTCGTGTCGGCGGTTGACGCAACGGTGTTCGGGCGGCGCGCGGTGACCATGTGGTGCCGTTCCGTGTCGCTCGTTCCCTCGTTGCAACGGTCCATCGCTCGCCCGCACTCTTTCCCGCTCGTTTAGCGTCGCCGCCACTCACCTGCACTGACGACTTACGTCATGCCTCAACGGCGTTCGCTGCACATGCTCCTCTCATTACGTCCAATCAAGGGAAGTGCGCGTCACTGCCTAAGCCATTCCTCGTGTTCTATTCTGTTTTTATCCTTCATTTGCCGCAATTCATTCTTAGACAATTGAAGTAAAATTGAGATCGTATATGAAGCGTCCAAATATATCGCTTATCTAGAAACGTTTATCAAAATAAATTAATGCTGGAAAATATACTACCTTCTCGGGTTATTCAAGAAATAAGTCTCGCCAATATAACGCTAAATATCAGAAACTCCTTCCGCGATGCCCCAATTTAAATCATATTTAATATTATGTAAATAGTGCTGATAATTTTATTGTTGACCTTGTAAAGAGGCGTATGTCGTTTGAATTGTATCTTTTTCGCAACCTTTTTAACGCTTCAAAGAACTAAAAATAATTCTACCGTAAAATAATAAATATACCTTTTTTTTGTTTTATTAAATACAAATTTGTTAGTATTTTGTTGATATTATAATGCGTGGCTAACTTTGGATTCTCATATTTTCAATCCGCCTCTGTTTTAGGACTCTTGATCGGAATTGATGGGAAGGTCCCTCGCTTGCTTCCAGAGAGTAAATTATATTTTTGTCCTCCACATGGTCAGACGCAGTTTGGAACTGATTTTTTGACAATAATTTTTTTTATTTATTTATTTACAAATCATCGAAGCAGAATAAATAAAATAAATAATCATATAGGACACAATTTGAAAAGTCTATTACCATGGTCAAAGTATCTTTATGATAGTAGACGAAAATATTGTCAATAATGTTGAAGAGTCTTGAAGAATACATATTTAAATGGGAAGTAAAATGAATAAGTAATCTTGATTAAAAATCTACCCAGTAACATGTAATAATATTTTCCAAGGGACTTGCAAATTATAATTTAAAAAATTCCGAAATTTCCTTTACACAAAATTCTGCAAAGTGTCCTGATTAGATCGCGACACTTAGCGAACACGAGCGAATTTCTATCCCTTGTTTTGCAGTACGCGTCCGTGAGCCGTTGATAAATCTGACAGTTCTTGGAGTGGCAGCTGGCGCCACGGTAGGTGGCTGGCGCTCGACATGGCTCGCAAGCGTCCATTCAAGCGCAGCGAGAAATCTCTTTTGTCCCGTCGCTGCCTCACGTTGCTTGACAACCTGCCTTTGTTACTCGTTAATTCATAAAGCCGATGTGAGTGGCGTTACATGTTTCCAAAGCGCTGAACTAAGTGAATGTTTTTGTCGAATGCGCGGGAGGTTCACCCTCTCTTGAAGAACTAGCGTACTGTACTAAAACATTGAACACAATTTATTTTACGCCAGGTAGAGAAATAATCTGGATGGTACAGAAATATCGAGCAATATAGTCATCCGTACTAAAATATAAATGCGTAACGCGAAAGTGTGTCTGTTTGCTACTTAATCACGACTAAAGCACTGAATTGATCGTGTTGAAATTTGGCAAGGATGTAGTTAAGATGTTCAGGATGAACATAAACTAACTTTTATTTTTAAAATGCGTGAAAAGAAGGATAGAAAATGATTTTGACCATAAATGTCGATGAATTCGGAAGAAAGAGGCATATTCGCCGCCTAAACGGTTAGAGATAGGTGACGAGTATGAATGACAATAATGTTCGCCTCAAATTGTTTTACAAAGAAGCCCGCGATAGCATATGTCTATCTAGAAAGGTTTCCCTATATTATCAAAGGAAAAGAAACGTTAT
This sequence comes from Laupala kohalensis, assembly GCA_002313205.1. Classification (NCBI taxonomy): domain Eukaryota; kingdom Metazoa; phylum Arthropoda; class Insecta; order Orthoptera; family Trigonidiidae; genus Laupala; species Laupala kohalensis. The sequence continues at coordinate 289,679 of NNCF01125825.1, forward strand.
TAAAATAGGAGTACTTCAAATTAAGATGATAATTTTAGTAGGAAAAAAATCAATCATTAAATTTAATAGATTTTTAGTTTTGTGCATTTAACAAAGATTAAAAGCATCTTTAAATTATAAAAGAGTTTTAGTGAAACGGTGCAGGCGCGCTGCCGCCGTTAATAATGAGGGAGGAGCGTAAAGAACACGTTTACGAGTGCATATTTTAGTTTAAGTTCAAAATGTTCTTTGATTATTCGTGTCTTCATTCTTATTCTGAAATATTGGGAGGGAGAACAAAGAAATAGTGTAACCTTTAAGTGGTTAATAATTTTATGGTTCTGTTGTCCCATAAAACTAAAAAAAATATGACAAATTAAATACATTGCAACATTTGTTTTCATTCTCATCGAAAAATCACTAACTCTCTCGATTCACACGGATTCTCCAACATACTGCCCCAAATGGTTATTCAGATCTCAAGCCGTGTGCGTAACATGAATGGGTCAGGAGAGTCGCTGTCTAATTCACGCACGAGTGAACGCACTTCAAGGGAAAAGTGCAGAAGTACACTTTCAGCCGCGTGCGTCATGATATTGCAGTTAGTCACGATAGTGCAGTGATAGTCATAATAATGCTGTTATTCCCTCGTTGTGCATAATATCGTGAGAGCGTTCTCCAAATGACTCACTGGGGATATCTCACGTCGTAAAATGCTACAATGAGGGTACTAAAACGTCTAGTCAGAACTTTTTATAGTACACACATTTCACTAAGAACGAAACACTTTACTAAATTAGCGATAAAATATATGGGTTTCTATTAACTGAGAGAACATGTTTGGATGTGAGGTCCAAATTCAGAGTAAGGAAAGGATCTGGATGTGACATACCTTACTTTATAGTATCCAAACTTATGGTTTTCAAACCAAGTAGTTTCCTAGAAACTAAGAGATAGAGATCCTCAGGTATCAATAAAATTTTGACTTCCATTACGTCATGAATTTGAGAAGAAGAAAAACTGAAGAAAGGAAAATCATTTTAAATTGCAAAAATCAAAGACTTACTTCATATTTCAATTCCTGATAACGTGACATTGTGTACACACACGTATGTATACGTACATAATTCGTTAAATAAAAAGTGTCCCGATTAACCGTGCTTTTCATTTATCCCTGCGATCCCCCCCCCATTATCCCAGATAATCGAGGTTCTACTGTACAAAGATTTGGACTGATACTTTCCTTCCATTAAATTTGAATCCAACATCCAATCTCATATTCATAGTGTCTTTAGGGTAAGAAAAACAAAAAATCAAAATTATAAAATTGAGAAACATCAGTGGACACATCTTTTTCAAGTATATCACAACTGTAATTGATAAATGGAATATTACGATCGAAAGCGATATTGCTGCTGTATCGTCTTCTCGTTTTGAATGGCATCGTTCTGTTTTTAATGAAGTGGCTTGAGTTACTCCTCCCGTTTCTCAAGCACTGCCCGGAATAAGTTTACAGCTTCGATTGTTATCAGCTCTTATAGTGTGAATCCACAATACTGCTAGATTTCTATATAGGTTCCGTTAGATCCGGTCGTTTTCTATCGCTTGTACCTTCAACTAGTGAGAGGACGGACGTAAGGGTGTGGGAAATCGTCACACCATTGATAGGCCGTGCGAGTGTTTCCGTTTCCGGTCTTCCGCTTTCTCGCTCGACTCGTGTTCTTCAAAGGCACTGGATTGAGGGGAGGGAGGGAAACGCCAAACTACATCACTTATTCTTCTGTATTTATTCAAAACTAGCTGATTAACCAACGTTGCCCGGAAACTTTTTACTTGTTAGACCAACGAACCCACTCGCCGGAAACCGCGCAAGTTGAATTTTCGCTTCCGAGGGAAGACACGACGGCGCCAGCGCGGCTGTACCATTTCATTAAAACGCTTTTAAATCTAAACCATTTGTCCAAATTTTACGATGTAAAGATGTTCTTAGTCTTAAATTGTAGTCAAATGCACAAAACAAAAATATTAAATTTGTTGATGCTTTTTTTCCTTTAATATTATTCTCTTAAATTGAAGTATTTTACCACTTATATTTCTAATAATGTACGTAAACCTACGAAGATAGACATTTCTGTAGAAGTCTTTGAGGCGAACAATATTGCCATTCATAGTTGTCACCTATCTCTAACCGTATAGGCGACGTAAGAGAATATACCTCTCTTTTTTCCGATTTCACAGACATTTGTGGTCAAAATCATTTTACATCTTTCTTTTCACGCATTTCTAAAATAAAAGTTAGCCTATGTTCATTCTGAACATGTGAACTATATACTTGCAAAATTTCATCACGATCGGTTCAGTGGTTTAATCGATGACAAAATGACTCGTAATTCTGCAGTCGTAGAGGTTGTTTGGACAAGGTGAACGATCTGTCACCGATATGTTTTTACAGAAGTAGACATCAAGTATATTGCAAATTTTAATGTAACTTAAGATTGAAATTTGAATGAATGTGAATAATTCAGCTGCTCTGATGATGATGCTGATCAGCGTCGAAACGTTGGCAATTTACAGTGAATGTTAATAAAGTGAAGTTTGGTGACATGATTGTCTATAATTTATAACCGCATAACCCAATTGTATAACGTATTGTTAATTTACCATTGTTAACTAATTAATCATGCGAAAAAACTATTGAACAAATAAAATTAATTCAATGGAAAATATATTTACAGTTATTATTGACCAATTTTGAGAAGAAATCTTTCACTTGCTTAAAAAAGAAACAAAATCTAGGAGCGAATATGGAGATAAAGAGTTCAGTTACGAACGTTTAATAAAATTTTCCACGATCGAACTACAAGTAAAGTAGATGACGTCCAAATTGTTTTTATCATAAATAGTTTGATATACTGTAGTTCAGAAGAAGAACTGTATCTCAGAATTAGTTTTCACGCGTAAACATTCAAATACAATGTTTTTGTGGGGCTTTACGGCTCGTCGACATCGAGGTCATTAGAGCTCTAAAATTCTAAATTTTAGGGCTCAAATACAAGTTATTTATCACATTAACGAGTAAATCTTACCATCACTAATCAGGATCCTATTCATATTCAAGAACATAATAATCGAAACCTGATTCTGATCAAACCTTTTCTGATCAAAGATCTGGTTGACTTTGGGTTGCTAGATCTAGTTGAAGGTACCTGATTTATTCTGTAATCTCTATTTGGTTGTAATGAATAGATTATTTTTTATATTAATACTATTGTGTTATACTATTTTGCGTCCTTAGTTGTTGGTCAATACATCTGTTATGAAATGTGTAATTCGACAAAGAGAACTTAACAAGGCATAATTTTGCTCGTAAGACAATTCTCATTGTGTTGAGACATAAACGCTTAGGGATTAAATGCTTCTCTTCCAGACGCAGGTCACGTAAGATGCATCATTGTCAACCACGGTGGCGCAAAAAAGGTCTTGGAATTGTCCAACAGAGTGAAAGTGGTTGTTGCACGTTTTACACTAGCTCGTTTCAATAATTAATAAATTTCAATTGATTGCTTCATAAACTGCCGTTATAATGTTCAACGATTATGGACAACTCATGTTTTGCATACAAATATGCTTCCATTCAGAGAAAGTGGCCGTAATACATCAGATTGTAAAGATAGCAAATACAACCTTGTCGTCGACGTGTTAGCGCAACTGTAATTGAGGTCATTACGAAAATTAGTGCAGGAAAGAAATCTTATACGGTTTTTACAGTTAAAATAACTGAAAATATAATTTAATTTAAACAATTTATTCATATTTTTTTAATTGTTGTGAGACTGTTTATATTGTTAACATAATTTTTTTTCCACGTCTATAATTCTCTAAGAAACTGTTGAGATTGAGGGAAAGATTCATTGTTCTTCAGACCATTTTATACCGGACATATCCTTGGCAACTTTCCGCTTAAAGCTCACTGAGCCATTGAATCTCTCCACAAGTTGTTCAAAAAAACGAAATAATCAGTTATTTTTGTGTACTATATTATGAATTATAGCACGTGGTGAAGTAGATTTCACCTCGGTACTATTCGATTCCTACGAGCTGATTTTAAAATTCACCACAGCTGGTTGTTTTAATAATAAGGAAGTAGGAAGTTCATTTTAGAAGCATCTATACCGCCATTTTTAAATATGACCGATGGAAATTGTGTTCCATTTGCAAAATGCAGAACCAAATGCATTTAAACAAATGGTTCATCAGCAGAGGTTAAAGTATTTGAGAGGGCTACTCTTGCTTCAGTAACGTCTTCGTCTTTAATGGACTAAAATGTTGTATGTGTTCTTCTCATTCTCACCCACTGACGAGGTTCTTAACAGTTAAGAATCCATCGCTACATTATTTAATGTGCTTATCTTATATACTTAATCACCGAACTATTCTACTGGAATGGACCGCACCCATAAACCAGTGTCTGTGATTTACGAACTCATACACCCTAGTATGACAAGTTACTAACATTATTACGTACAGGGGCTAAGCGGGTAAGAACTCCATAGCGTAGCACCGCATGCAGTGCTTTAGCAGGATTTTGCCCACTTAACCACTGTAGTCGCATCCTCGAGCGGCGTCGGTTCGAACTCGGTGACTATATATTATAAACATCGATTGTTAAAACACTGTAAAGTGTTCTTCAAAGATTGGGAAGAATTTTGGGAAGCAACCGATGGATAATTTCCTGAGTTTCACCAAAACTCGCGTGCAAAACAGTAGAAAAAAAAGACCCATAATAAATAGTTATAACATGTATTGAATTATAAAATAACTACGAAAGGAATAAAAAAATCATAGATTTTATTTTAAATTTTCTTTCTACAATCTAAAGAACCAGAGAAAAGAATTTTACAGACAAGCAAAATAATAGTAATTTAACCCTCCGCAAATTTGAATTTTCATTTCCCATAAGTGATGATTTTGTTTTTTAATAAGAATTTGCGTTACTGTAAATTATTTTTGATATAGTTTCAATCAATATTAAGAGTTCTTCACTTTAAAGTTTCGTATAATAAAATTTCCTACAACCTTGCTTTTTTTCTCGACTGTTGTAATAAATCCTGGTTCATTATTTAAGTCTTTGGAGAAAAATATGCTGATATTTTCCTTTAACCACTTTTGAACACTTGGACCGGATACCACAGCATTGTCAAGGATAATGTTTTCATTTATATACCTCGATTATTTTTCACAAGAAACAAAATGTCCTCCATCACATTAATGACCCCGCATCCGTCACTGACCCATCCTGCAGGATAAGACATCCTCGCATCCCTTCTCAACGTGTTCAGGAAGCTTAGTGTAGTACCGCTGCCCACGACGCCTTGGTCGACCAGAACGTCCGTCCGCTAGAGAACGTCCGTTGCAGCGAATGTGCGCGCACTGGCACTCAGCTGTTCCGGCTCCGGGGCAGTGGGGCAAGCTGTCTGTCCGAGCGGAAGGTTTAACGTGAGGCTGACTGCTGGCATTGGAGGAAGTGAAGACAAAACGAAGTTAAAATCACTGAAACGTCGCGATTTCTCGAGATCAAGATTTTCGTCTTTAGAAGTAATCACTTTCTAAATTTGAGAAATACGTTCTTTATTGAGTGAGGATATAATGAATATTCCGATAAATTAATTTCATATGCTCAAAAATTACACTTTTGACACTAATTATTCATCTTTGAATCCGAAAACGCTACTTTTTTTTAAGAAATATTTTTTGGATCATTAATTTTGAATTCGGCCTGTTACAATTCATGGAATGAGTGTTATTATCCGTTTGGATTTTCTCTTAACTGAATTTTTTAAATTTAAGAATCTCTCTGGGAACTATAAAATCGCATGTGCGATAGTAATTATATTTGTGATTTGTTTGACAAATATTTGATGTATGGTGTCCAACAAATGAAAGAATACTTTTGACACAAGTCAGCCATTTGTTGGATTATTTTTACTGCAAGAAAACACGTTTTAGTATTACGTTCTCTACCAAGATATTGATTTATGCATGATCTATTTCTAAATATGGTAGTTTCTGCCTATCAGAGTAATGGTTGAGTTTCTGTCAGAGCACGGGAAATATATTGCGTATCTTGACGGATTCGGAATAAATGAATATTTATTATATGAATGTAATGAAGATTGGGAAAACATTATGTGCTGTACGACTGCGTAACAGAGACAGAAAGAAAATGAAATTCATTAATGGAATGAAGAAGACAGTGTTGCATGTTAGAAATAGTAGAAATAGGAAGGAGTTATTAAGAGGGAGTTCGGAAATGACAAATGATGAAATTAAATATAAGAAATATAATATAAGAATATAAATATAAGAAATTTATAGAAATACTATTAATAGGGGGACATATAACAAAAACCTGAGTATTTATCAAAAATAAGGTATCACATGTTCGGCAAATAGTAAATTTTTAAAGTAATTCATAATTGTTACAAATGTATTAAAATAAAATAAATAAATATGAAAAATGATATCTACCTGAAGTATTGAAATTTACTTCAACATAGCAGTAATGCAATGAATTGTGCTAGATTTGCTGTGCATTTTCGTTATTTTTCACTTCGAGATAAAACGACCGTTGATCATCCGTATGAGAGATGGCATATTGTAACCTTCATAACCTTCATAGTCTTACAAATTACCGCGATACTTTACCGACATTGCTTATTAACACAAAAGAAATGGCAACGGACAGATGTGTCTCTAAACGTTATCAAAGAGGACCCTAAAAACGAGGCGAGAGGATGAGAAAGAACAAAGTGAAGGGATCCATTTGTACGAGTGAGAGAGATGAAATCATTGTCTGATTCGAAAATAATTATTTCAGCTCTCAATATTACTGTTTATAAAGCACTCGAAACTGAAAGAATTTTAAATGGACGTTGATTCAACACTGATGTTGAGAGCTATGTCAATTGGGAATCACGCTAGAGAAAATATTTGTTGGTCAAATACTTCGAAAATATTCTGGAACGTTTTTTCCATATTTTTTTTCTAATTTGTTAGAGTATCACCATCTCCCGATATTTTCAATTTGATATTATTCGAAATTTTTATTGAAAATGAAATTAATATAATTGTTTTGTATAGCTTTGTAGTAAAGTAGAGCGGAGTTACTGAGACTTTTACGTCGAAAATTAAAGTAAATTTTGTTATTTTTTTCAAATGTCATAATGCACAAAATGTCTCCCTAACCATCTATTAAATTATTTACTCCCAAAACATAGTTTGCTTGGAGTAGAGTATATTCGATGCGATTAGAGTTAGGAAATAATAAGAAACCACCACCATTCTTTCTTTAAAACGTCTGAGCATTGAGCACTGAACAAACCATCTGGCGAATACATTAAAATATTTTGAGCATGATTTTATTTGCATCATAATATAAAATTTTATTTTGTACTACTAACTATAAAGTGTTCTGACATTATGTAATATCTTGTATGCATAGGTATTAACTGATCAAAACCTCATTTACTTGTTTATCTTGTGATAACCTCTCGAAAACATGGTACAAATAGCTAGTTACGGCAAGTGTGTATTACCCAGAAAATAAAACTTTTTGCTTTGATTTCGATGCAAAGAAAGGACAACATTCTTTCCATGATGTTTTGAGTATTGTTAACAAGAAAAGGTAAGTTTGTGGATGTGTCTTTCTAACAATTTACCAAAGAACTATACAACAAACATTGGAATGATGTTACTTAAGGTATTTGTAGGTGTTTTCATATCAAAATAATAATTTCTAGCTATTATAAAAACTATTTATTATGTTTAATCGTATCGACTTCACTTAATTGACAATCCTCCATGACTAGAAACTTCCTTTAGGAAAGAATTGTCAAAACTTTTCTTAAATAAATAAAATTGAAATAAAATTTACGGAAAATTAAGTTCCTCGTTAAAATGCACAATGATTATTGTGAAATTATTTGGATGTCCCAATTTGCGGACAGACTTCCGTTTATTTAAACTCTTTTGAATGGTATATTATCGTCATAAAATCGCAAATCACGTAAAAATTTACAAGTATTGTTGAAAGCGTTTTAAATACTTAATTTAAAACTGATATTTTATGTTTTAATTGTAACTTAAATTTAATTGCGATGACTATAATATCTTGAACACACCAAACGAAAGATGGCACTACCGACTGTGCCTTGTTTTCGCCTACCTTGTTAGTGCAGCAATTTTCGCGATCGTCTCGCAGAAGATATCAGTGTCCTGCTTCTTTTTTCCCTCGTCGGAACCGGCTCTGTGCTTCGATTGGCAATCATTTATGTAACTACGAGTTTCTCGCCAACTTACCCAGTAATCGCGGTGCATGTCTGCCCAGTTACGAAACTAGAAAGAAGATACAGCTTTCTGATGACCGTGGGGTCTTCAACTGAAGGAAAACGAATAAATTCACATTTTCCCGGTGTTGATTGGTTCTGCGAGTCTCTCTCTTCCAAGGTCTACAAGAATGTTCTATACATGAGAGGGATCGCAATGTTTTCCGTTTGAATGGACGATAGCTACTGACTGCTTTATTTGCACGCGCAAGCCAGCAGCTACAAGCGTAGATATTTTCGTGTCTCTTTTGTCCACAACGTTCAGTTCGGGAAAAAATTAGCTTAATTTCTTACATATTGTTTTTATGTGGACCACTTTATATAGAAGTGCAAATTCAGATATATTATTTTGACTTTCAATATTTTTAGAAATGTACCCCCACTTCCCCTCACGCCCGAAGGGTACTACCTTCACGCTCAAGGTCATGCGCACAGCAGATGATGATGATGATAATAATAGTAATTATTATTATTTTTTTACTTGACTATTTAACGTCATCGTTTCTTTAATTAGTATAAAAGAAAAAAAATTAAATCGGAAGCACATTCCGAGTTACAAGAATATCATTGCAAGAATGTTCTATAAAACCCCACATCCTTAATCTCATAGTCAGCATAATTAAATTTCAATAAAACACTGGTTTATGGAAACCGTTATGTGACGATTATATTCAAAGAAATCCCCTCATTCGGTAGCCATAGTAGTATACCACTTCGTACATGCTTGAAATTCTATTAAATATTGACGAATATTTCGTATCTAGCTCGGTATGTCCAGCTTCTTTCTGTAGCCATCAGTTCTTCATGAATATTTCCTTTCCATCTGTATGTTTGTGAAAGTATGAATACTGCTTTCAGGATCACAAAGTGTCATTCAAAATCGTTTAATCACGAAAAGAATCTTTTATTTGTATTGGAAAAGTATAGGTATTGGAAACATGGATGTAGATAGATTAATTTAATTTTGCGTAAGTATGGAATCTAGGTCTAGTATATAAACTTAGAATTTAAGACACACATGAATATGTATATGGAAATAAAAAAACTTTCATCACAAATAGCTCCTAATCAGTTATAGTTACTAATTTGTATGCAACGGACATCCCTACTTAAATAGAAGCGACTTCAGCTTTATATATGCTGATGACACGCTTATATTCACTTCAAACAACCACCCTAATGATGCAGCATACAACAAATAGTCTTAGATGCATTTAGCAACTGGACTCAATCATAGAGACAAACTGAATCCGTCTAAACACGAAATTCCACTTCACATATCAAATAATCAGATACAATGGACACCAGCAGGAACACTGATAAATATTTAGGCATTTATTAGACACCGTTTGACATGGAAACTACACATAATAAACAGACCAAATGTAGCAAACGCGGCTCTCCGTAAACGTATCCGCTAATCAATAGAAAATCCGCCCTGCTCACCAATACCTATATCTTCCACGGCCCTGCGCGTGTCCCGTCTGGGGAAGTGCGGCCAATTGAATTATCAAACACCTTCAGATTTTCCAAAATAAAATTATACTCGTCAACTCATCCTGGTACATCTCCAACAAACAACTGCACAAACTTACCATTGAACAACAAATCCTTTGCTCATCACAACGTTCTTTGAAAAACTACACTTCCTTCATGCAACCCATTTCACCTTGGCGAAATCTCAGATCCAAGTAAAACCAGAATTCGTTCTCACCTGTCCCTCCGTCGAGAAATTTATCGATAATTAAAGAGAAGTGCTTCTATTAAACTTATATAAAATAGCACAAAACTAAATAAACTAAAATCACATAACAAGGAGCCAAATTGATTTGGAGTTGCCCAGAGGGAATGACGTTCTAATGATTATATGACCATTTATTTTGATGCATGGTGATATATTGTATTTTATTGTAATTAACCTCGCTGTAAAGTGACCTAGTCACTGATCTGGAAATAAAGAAAGAAAACATCCCAAACACAATCAATGCAGTTTTTATGGGGAAAATGTTGAAACTAGTGATAATTGAAGAAATGTATGCTAAATAGTTGTATTGCAATATCTTTCATTATTCTAAAATATGGGACTAATATGAACTATGTAAGTTCGCCACCAGTCATTATCTTTTTATTCTTTCGCTACTACCAGAAAACATCATATGAAATTGTGTATTGCCGGAGCATAACGTTTCCATAATATTGTACGCGATGTTTGTAGCGATTCTTCCTCTTCTGCTATGGCGGCTCCAACTGTGGCGGTGACGACGATGAGTCGTTCGCAGGAGTCGAGAAAGTTCAAATCGCGTGCGTGGTCGGTGACTGGCTCTTGCATCACGAACCGGAGTCTTCTGCAGAAGGTGGCGCGTCTCCACGCGCCACTGGAAATGCCGAGGGTCGCACTGCTGCGCTGCGGAGATGATACGTCTTTTGTTTCCGTGACGATGTTCGACGCAATAATGATGTTCTTTCTCTTCAGGGGTCGAACTCTTGAAGAACCTCGAGATGGAAGGACGTACACGTTTTCTCAGGTCTTGGTACGGTTCGGTGTAATTAGATTTATTTGAAGCCTCTCCTTGATTGGTATTTTACAACACGTATGTTTTGTTCACTAACATGACTTTTTTTAAATTTCTTTTAATGGAATCTAAAATTATGTAGTGTCTAATTAGAGAGAGCGTGTTAGTCATGTATGAAATCCAAGCCTAACCGTGATCTCTCTTGATCTTAATCGAACGATGGGGTGGAAGGTAAAAAATAAGGATAGGGGTACTTTGAAGTAGCCTCTACAAAATCAAATTGCACAATATGAAAAAAATCAAATTGTCACATTTTTAAAACGTTGTAATTGTTTTGTTTTTGCATTTCTTTTGCACGTACGTTCTGTTGCACTGGTATCTTCGACACCTTCACTTGTGCATCATAACTGAACAATCTACCGGGGAATCAATTATCATATTGTTTGCCACTCCATTGACCAATACTGTCGAATGCCCAATTTTCTAGTTGATATACTTCTGTAAACTTAATTATCACGTGTGGAAATATTCATGATATCTCATGTGCAACAAAGCAACGAAGGTTTTTTTTTTCTCACGGTCAAACAGTATTTTCCACAATATGTTCTGTACTTGCAACAACACTTATGGAGAATTCTTATGGGAAATTAATAAAACAAGTTCTTCTTTTATTTAGGTGTTGACTATTATTACAACTGTTTAGGTAAGAAGAGCCTCACTATTATAAGGGTAGATAATATCTTAAAATATAAAAATTCGTGTTCCTGACTGGGTAATTGGTGAAATTGCATTGGTTGTTCGATAGTAACCAAAGCAATAACAGGTGGGTGTAAAATAGCACGAGTTTTGTGTCGAAGGTCAGTAAAAAAGTGAAATCTGACGGGTGAAGGTGTCGGATCAACCACTGGAACGAATACTCAGCGATCAAAGGACCCGGAGGTATCTGAGAAAGTGGCGTGGGAAGCTGATGAAGAGACGGACACCTGTTCAGACTTCCTGCGTATCCCAGTATTTCATCAACGGATCTTCTCAACGCATTGAGTAAAATTGGTTAATATGTCAAAAGTACTTTGGAATGATTGGGTCAAATTTCGAACTAAGTTTCACCTCCCATTTTCGAATCTCGAATCTTTTGACAATACTATATTTTGTGTTATTTGATAAAGAATTAAACTGGGACGTTTATTAAAGAAAAATTTCCATTTCCAAAACGTACCTTTATTTTTCCATTTCTTTCGACCAAAGTCTCATTTCCCTAGTATTCCGAGGTTCTCTGTTAATCTATTTTCTTTTCTTCATATCATTGAGCAACTTTTCCACTTGATCATATTGTCCCTCCCCGCAACGAAGATGCGTGCGCTGTTGTTCTATCTCTACAATCCTTCTTTTCCGTCTCTTCTCTTCAACTTCATTAGGTGGTTGCCTATTGCCGCAATGTTTGTCGTATCCTTCCTAACTTATTGACATATTCTTCAAACTATTCATATTTCTTCTCTGTCTCTATTAACGTGGTATTATCTCGTAAATTCGACAATCCCACCTCCCTGATTTTGTTGGTGTATGGTTCTCGTTCATAGCAATATATTGAGATGTCCCATAGTATGTGTTCTGGTATTTTCACATTCACATTGCTCATCCTCTATTTTTTCAATTTTTCGTAAATGCACTCCGAAATCTCCATGACCTGTCATAAATTCAGTCAGCTAAAATGTACCACATAACGACAAATAGTATCGTATATTTTTACATACAATTCTCATTCGTTATAGTAGGTTTCGTACTTGATAGCATTCTACGTTAGCTATTTACAATGTCTTTGATGATTCGTCATGATGTATCATTTAATTTAATCTCTGCACCTCCGTTTGGATTTTCTTATCCACAGTTTTCCTACGATTTATTTTAATTGAAGTGATGATGAAAAGATCATTTACATGCAACCAGCGTGTTAACAAGCGTATGTCATCATTTCAACAATTGTCCTGTCTGATTTCTTTGGCCATGCAATGATATATCTGAATTAGCCCTAAGCAAATACACAAAATATATGCGTCCCTGTATTTATGAGCGATCAACAATGAACTAATTTACCAAAATCGAATGCGCTGGATATACTAGAACTAAAAAAAAAGAACTTTACATCATTTTTGATCGTGACAGAATCGTCTTATTGATTGCCATGAATATTTTATTTCCTCGATAAACTTTTTCCATGCGTTAAATATTGTGATAAAAATTGTGGTTTTGTAAAATTAATATTTATTTCCATATTATTTCAGTAAAATAAATTAGCGACGTAATTACGAAAGTCACTGATTTACTATACAGAATACTATATGGTTAATTAAGAAATTATGTAGTTCGAATTTTCATATGTGTTATAGGAGTCAATTGGAAGAGGACATACCTTTGTTAATTTCATATTATACAATTAATAAGGACTTCATAATGATCGTCAGAAAAAGTTGAGATATCTTCAGATTTCTTTAAAATGTTTCTCAAATTTTCGTGGTGATGCCCAGTGTCTTGTAGGGGCATAAAAAATATAGGTCAATAGGAAATAGATTCGTGAGAACCAAACTCCACGTTGCGGCGTCAATTTTAATACAAAAAAATAAGGTGTTGAAAAAAATGTGTACACTTACCTAGCCCACACTGCAAGTACTTTCTGGAATAATAAATTTCCTCCTGCTATAAAATGACTAGGAGAGGATCAGGAATCTGCCGATAATTTACGTGAAATACACATTAATTTTTCGTAATGAAAACGCAGCTTTTATAAAATACTACCCAAAAATACAAAATACAACATAGCATTTTACTGTTTCCCCTTTACGCACTTCCCCCAAAAAGACATTTACTTCCCCCAACAACTAATTACTATCAAGTTTTACATCACTGACTTTATCACTTCAACGGAATGAATCCGTTTGGAAATATTTTAAAGATGTATGACACTTTGACGTCGTTTATCTTACAAGTGTTACCACAGTTCATTATCGAAATTGTTCTTCACTTAAAGCTTCTCAACAATAAAAGTCATAATTTGCCACAAGAGTCTTTAGCATACTTTTGTTGTCACTTGATAAAGTTTTCGACTGCACGCTATAAGGTGAAGAAGGTACCAATAATGGCCCTTCAAAGAAATACCTTAGAAATGATGAGGAATACAACACCAACCGTCGTGGGTGTCCTTGACCTTTGGAAGGTGAGGATTCTCTGATTCCACGTCTCGCCGCTGTGGTCGCGTCCGAATCAAAACCCTTCGAGATTAATTCTGTCACCATACCAGTTCGAATCCCTCATCGGACGTTGGTCGAAGTCATCTTAAGCGGAACGTGATGAATGCGAGAGTACATCATCTACTCCCATAATAATTAATTTCGCCACTCTTAATAAAATCAGATTGTTCATCAGTCGCAAATTCACTGAGTTAACCGGTCTGTTCATTAATGTCAGTTAACCTCTCAGAACAAAAACAATGTTCTAGACTAAAACGAAGTGTCGCTAATAATGCATTGACGCCCAAAATGTCTCTTCAATATAATATACTCGTACTGATGAAACTTAGAATCAGGAACCGTAATCACGATCAAAAATCAAAGTCAAACTCGTAATAATGATGAATACTGCTCATAATGAACGTAATGATCAAACTCAAAGTCAAAAGTATTGTAACAATGATCATAAATGATAATGAACAAATTCAAAGTCAGAAATCGGAATAATAATGATCACGGAGCGTCTCCGCTCTAACCTTAAACAATCAACTACCCACTTCTCTGAGGGAACTGGGCTAAATTTTAGCCAATTCCTAACAATTCTTCACTCACGTGGCTTTTCTCCAATTTGCTGAAATTTCAGTGACGTGGTTGTTTATCAACCAATAACAAAGCTTGTTTCAACTAACACCACTTCGTCTTGTGATTTGGTATTTTTCCTAAATTTATCTCACAATGGTCTATTCATTCTATTAGGAAAAATCCATTTCTCTGTCCTCTGCGGAATAACACTTAACTTTGACGAGTCTGCTAACCATCATCATACCCTTCTTTGTATGAGCTCGCGCACCCTTGTACAATCGTCACCCATTCTTCCTCCCTGTCTTTTCTTAGGTTTTTAACATTGAGACCTCAATCGATCAACATCAATTAATTGGGTCTTCCTCTTGCGATGGGTCTCCGAACAGACCTCCATTCATTCCTTTAATAAACTCAGCACGTTTGTATTTTTCCTATGATTTCTCGGAATATCACGACAACTTGTTTGTTCCTCCATTCGTCTGGAAACTCATTCATAACAATAACTGTCCTTCCTCTTCCATTATTTCATCTTGTTTTATACCAGATCTTTTTTCAAAATTACTAAAACGTATTATGTAAGGTTACAGCCAGATGTTTTGTTACGAACCCTGGGTAGCTCCTGACCACTTGCTCAAGTGAGGGTCGCCTCCCCATTCCACTAATCTTTTGTTAACAACTCGACGAAAAGCAGACCTTTCTGAGAACCCGTAGCTACTTGCCTGCGTCGTTTGAAGGGTCTTTGTTAAGAGTTTTATTTTCGCGCTTGCATGGACCTGCGAATATTTGATCTCTTCCATTTGTTTCAAGGCTTTTATGAGAAAAAAAATACTAATTAATAATTTAATGCACATTTAATGTGTGTGAGTGTGATGGATTTTGTCTTTTCGATAACAGCCCCTTCCAACCAAAGTGATCCATCAGTAACAAACTTGAGATGAATTTAGACAGATTAATAAAATGAGAGAAATATGTACATCAAAATCTTAGATTTTTTATTTTGTTTGGTAGTTTCTATATAACACAAGAAACAGTTGTTTTATGTCTTCCGATGGCTGGTTCCATGTATGGGTATTTCTTCCTCTACTTATAGATGTAGGTGGACGGCATGTTTAATCATCAGGGATGAACAACTTGTTAAGAAAATATGTCCCCTCTCGGGGAACATACCAAAATATTTTAGGAGTCACTACGCGTATCCGAGTGTCTCTGCTCCCCAATATTTTTCCTTCAGAATCTTTTTATTTATTCAACGTGCTTTTATTATGTATTAGTAAAGATAAATGGTAAGAAGCGAAAATGACCTCTTCCTCCAAAAAATTACAAAAGCGTTTTAAAAATTTAAACTTTCACCGTTATATAATTTGCGTACGTAAGAGTTTAAATGAAACCCTAATCTGTACTCTACATGTGAATTGTGCTAATTTTAACGTGTTTAGAAACACTATTCAAACCGACCAAACGTCACGTTTATTTTAATTATTAAATGTTAGTATGATTCAATAATTGATGAAGAAATTGGATGTTACGGAAGAAGGGTATTATGTTGTTCCGGAATACAGGACAAGGGGGATGGCAAAAGTTGTTTAATTTAGTAGAATGACCAGTAAAAGAGAAAGTAGGTGCAAAACTAACGTTTATTGCCATCAGAAACTCAAGCTCGTGCCCAGAGTTAAGCAAAAATCCAATGCAACAGAAATCGAATGAAATAGAAAACGATTTTCTAGGTATGATTATTTCCTATCCTAGTTCATTGTATTCGTAATTCCTTGCCGACGGATAATCGTAAAAAATTCATTACACTTTCATTTTTATGACATATTAAAAAAGAGAACCTCCAGGTTTAAAGTAGTACAAAATCTGCATTAATACTGCGCTCCATATTCGCTACTTCTCTTTAACTTTCCAGGTAATCCGTTTTTTTACACTGAGTGACTGGACTATATCTGAACATTTTCAAAATACGCCGAATGTCATTTACCACATTGGCGAAAACGTTCATAAACGCTTTGGTCTTGTATTAAACAATTATTATAATATACGAAATGTATATAAAAGTATTTCATTTATATTATAGAAAAGTTTACTTTTTAAGGAATGCCAAAACAATTTCACTTGTAGCACATCTTTTTTGTGTGCGTGTTTTTGGACACCAGTAATATTCGAGAATAACAATTATCCTTGGTATATAGTTGAGGTATTTTCTTATTGTCTTATTATTAAGGATCACAATTAAAAGCTTGTTATAAAATATTTATAATAAAATAATAATAAGGAAATATAACTTACTTATTTGATATTGAATGAAGGTTAATGTGATAATGTAAACTTGAAGAATAAAATTGATTGTCTTTAATTTGTGACACACAGACTCTACAAGGTAATTGGAGTTTAGCATCGGAGCGGGATAAGACATGAGCGCTAGTCAATTGGGAAGTGTCGCGTGACGAGAAACGAGGATTGAACGAAGGGGAAACAAACTCTACTTCTGGATCTGCTTTGCTTTCCGGAGGGCAGAGGGGTATTCTGGTAGCGCCGCTTAGACATCAAAGCCTCAACACCCGCCTTGCGGTCGTTTAGAACTCCACTCTCCCTTAGCTCACTTCTTCACCCCCCCACCCCACCCCTACGCTCACGCCATGAGGACACTCCCCCTCGCTTCTTTTAACCGTCGCTATGGCACAATGTTCACTCTTGTTAATCTAAGCCAGTAAAGATACGTTAGCCTGCCATTTTGGAAGAGTGAATACACCGAAAAAACTCTGTTATCGGGAGCTTAATGGGCATTAAAAGAGTATTTAATTTTCCAGTAGCTTAGACATGCCTGAATTTAACGGTCTGTTTGACCGGTATTACTAACTTTATTTAAGGCCAGGAGCGTATCCCAATTCCAGGAAAATGACATATTACGGAAGGCTGATCATTGAATTACAAGTTATTTGCGCAAATTTGAAAACAAACTCTTACCTGGTATATCAAATTAAGGAGTCAATTTCAAAATTGTGAAGAAAGATACACTTATGATGGGAATACACAAAAATAGTACGTATCATGTATTTGGAATTATTAAAAACTATTAATAAGAAATAATTTATTTACGGCAATAGAATGTGTTATAAGATTGCGGCCATTTTAGAAGCTGTCGTTGCTTTGGCTCTCAAGAATAATTTAGTAATAAATAATTAATTTATGATCTGTTATAGAATATCCATCCTACTGAACGAACCTCTTCGACAAACCATTCCACGGAATTTGAAAATTGCAGACGGCGTGCATGTTAATGATAGTTAAAGGATTTTTTAAATAAACAATTCGAATGGAGCAACACGTAAAAGAAAATATTTCTATTTCATGCTTTATTCCCTAAATAGATTTTTGATATCAGATCCTCGTTCATGATCGCCTCTCGGTTATTTAATGAACTATATTCAATAGATCAGTTCTATTTTTGAAAATCGTCAACTGTTCAATTGTGCAGTCTGGGTAAGTAGTGGGTTTTCTAATGTCATTATTGGAGATTATCCACTACACAGCTTGCTAAAAAAAAATGTTGAATCTCATGAGTATCTAATATCTCCGTTTCTCCGAAGTCTTTTTTCATGTAATCGGTCAGATAGCAGATAGAGACAATACCGTACATCGCAATCTGTCGATGGTTTCATCAGGGAATGAATTGAGTTGAATCGTACAGTATTTTAAGTGGACCGATGAAAAACATGTTCATTGCTTCTTCATAATCAATCCTACTGTTATGTTGCATAGAACCTTTCAAGTATCTGGATAAATTGGGACCGCACCCGATCCGAATAGTCAAATCATTGGATAAAAAAAAAAAGGTTTTTAATTTGACTAAAAACATGTTGAGAAAAAGTGAAAACTCATAATATTCAGTTCAAAGAATAATTTAATGTATAGTATACCTATATTAGTTACTGTCAGCTCAGTACAGAAAAAGAATTAGTTCGGGTAATCTGACTGCTACTGTAATTCTGGAATGTACATATAAACAGGCATGATTAACTTTTGTCATTTTGAACGCTTTGGAAGTATTTTTTTTTGTAAAACCACTAAACAATTTTCAGATAAAAATATATCACATAAACTAATCAATGCATATAGAGCCAAAATCTTTAATATTTCACGGGAATTTTTTAAAAATGTTTATTTCCTCATATACGTAGTAAATAGAAAGTACTGTAATCGCGAAAAAAATTGAAAACGAGATTTTGACGGAAATACATGTTTTCGTGGTCCCGGATAACGAAAAAGTTCTTTTAAAATAACGTTCGAACCCGACAAAAAAGTTGTTTTTTTTCTTACTCGAGAACCTTTTCCTGACATTATTCTGAAAAAGAAAACAAAAGCTACGATGTTTTTACTTTTTTACTTTCGTTTGATCATATATCCAATTTGTTTTTACTCGGCAGAAATTTACATTTCTAATTTTCAAAGAAATTTCTTTTTGATATAATTACCAAATTAAATACGGATGTAGATTGTCTCGTAGATTTGTCTCAAGAATAATTTAGTAATAAATAATTAATTTATGATCTGTTATAGAATATCTATCCCACTGAGCGAACCTCTTTGACAAACCATTCCACGGAATTTGCAAGTTACAGATGGCTTGCATGTTAATGATAGTTAAAGGATTTTTTAAATCAACAATTCGAATAGAGCAACACATAAAAGACGACCAAAATATAGAGGACAAAAATAACTCCATTCTTCAAAGAAATGTTTTTCTCTCTATAATTCAGAATGAGGAACATATATTGGAAAGTACTTATATGTGCAATTGTTTTGCGTCATAAGTTTATAGTTGAAACATTTATCGTTAATTTCTTTCTCTCTTCCATGCAACATTTTTAATAACAGAAAAAAATGTTTGTATACGTTACATTAAAAATAGACCCACTGATGAAATCTATCAACAGAATAAACGCTACTAAGTATGTAGATAGATTTTCATACAGTCATCTCTGTTTTGTTCATTTATGTTTTAGCTGACACTATAAAATTCCATATCGTATGGAACCGTACATGGAGTTTTTTACGTTGCATAGGGAACCTCACTTTTAAGTTTTTATCAGACCAATTATATGAAGTTATATCTTAATGTATAGTTAACACATCCAACATAGCCGCCTTCCTTATACGCTGAGGTGTCCAACCGTAAAAAGTACCAGAGTCCTTACTTGCCGAAAGTGCTACCTCTCCTTCAAGAGTGGAGTCGTTAGGTTCCTTTGTCTGCTTCACATTATTTACGACGGTTCAGTGCCGCTTTCTTAATGGACCAGGTTGTGTTTTAAGGACCTTTTGTGTTTCCCGCGTCGGATACACTACGACGACGGACAAGTGGCGGTGCCAGTAATTCTGGCTTCAATTATCTGCATCATAACGATTACTCTGCTTTTTTTGTTTTGGACTCATTGCTGTGAACAGAGTGCTAAAACCCAGTTCGGTGTAATTGTCGTATGGGGAAAAGAATTTGGAATTTGCGGGCTTTCCCCCCTTTAATTCGAACCCCGCATATATTGAATGTATCTAGTTTTCCATGTCCTCCTGATATACTTCGCTTACAAGGCATTTACAGTTTATACCAATAAAACGATCTTCATTCACAAGTAAATGTTGTCTAACCAAATTTCTTTATAATTCTATCACTACACCATTAAATCTAACCTCTTACCTTCTTCTAAACTCTCAGTAGATCATTCTTAATTTCTAGGGCTGCACTTCCATTCTTCAGCGTATACACACATAAAATTTCTTCTTTCACTAATCATCAACTCCTTGTTTACCTTCCTTCCTTCCTTGACAACTACTACTCAGTCGTCATATAACTTCCCTCACTCACTTTTCTCTCTTAATTTTTGCATCCATTCACTTTATACCAGTGAGTGATTACCGATTTTCATACTTAATTGTTTCTGTACGTTGTTCTCTTGACGTATAGAGGAAACTATAATAATTTATTGAAAAAATTCAGTAACTATATACATGTAAAGAAATTAACTTTTCATGTTTAGGTGAAAATCTAAACCAGAAACATTTAGAAGTTTAATCAGAGCATTAGCTAAGTATATTAAAATGGATTTGATATGTGATAATTCCATTGAATGGCAAATCATTTCATTTTTTTGCTTTCCATTCATATAAAAAATAATACTTAACCAGATAATTTGCATTATTATTCAGGATAAACTTATCACAACAGTGTCATGATTATTGAACTTACCTGTTTTAATCAAACATGATTTATAGTTGTATTACGGTCTTTGTACTTCTCCGAAGAACACTCCGCTGCGACAGCAAAGCGTGGATAATAGAGATTTATGGATGTTGACTTCAAATGCGTTGGTAACCTTTTGAGCCTTGCTCAGGAGATAGCACAATGACGAGGTGTGGGATACATGGTAATGGGACTTTCCGTGTTACAGGCCCTGTCACGATGGACTGGAATACCCGAATTCAAAAATCTGATCTCTATCGATCAGACTTTAAAAAGTTTCTCTCAGAACAGGGGATTTAACAGTTGCACACTCTGCTAGAAAAAAATAATAAACAATAACTTAAATGAGGGAACAGTCCGTATTCGTCTGCATGTAATGAAATGAGTAAATATCGACCTATTAAAGCAGACAATTTATTATCTCTCCAGTCAAAGTATACTTAGTGAAAATACATCACTTGAACTAAAGTATACTTAGTTGAAATACATCAAGGTGCCAGTAATTACAATATATAAAAAATCCTAGGTGTATATCGTCTAAATATTTTATATGTACACAGTGCCTTATTATAGACATTCAAAAAAACACGTGACTCAGATTCACATTAAACATACATCTTTTCTTTATTTCGTCATTATGGAAACATTAGGGTTACCTTGAATTGAATACGCTTTGAAGCTCTAGGTTTCTGGCCTCCCATTCAGATCTGTCAGGATTCATTCTCATTACATTACTAACAAAAGCATAGTACACATCATAATATTATCACAGTGCTTCCACACATTAAACAATTTATCAAAATATAAATATAAAAACATACCTCACATTATCTGCACTTTATACATCGTGAATATCAAATATATAAAGTGTAGATAATGTGAGGTTTTTATATTTTGATAAATCGTTTAATGTGTGGAAGCACTGTGATGATATTATGATGTTTACTATGATTTTTGTTTGTAATGTAATGAGAATGAATCCTGACAGATCTGAATGGGAGGCCATAAACCTAGAACCTCGAAACGTAGTCTATTCAATGTCAACCCTAATGTTTCCATAACGACGAAACAAAGAGACTGAGATATTTATCACAAAATAGAGTGTTACGGAAGTGACTCCAATGACGTCACCAAAAGCTGAACTCTCTCAACGAGACAGACGGGATTATTGAAAGAGTAATAGGCTAGGTCAAAAATGGAGATAGCTGCGTGTCCACGAAAGATTTTCGTGAAACAAAGAAATGAGACGAAAATTATGATACCTGTATTTTTCATTACTGCCCAATTTACTTCAATAGCAGCATATATTACCAAAGGCCACTCCCATTTCAAGGAGGAGAATTTATATCGTGAGAGGGAAGAAGTGGGTAGGTTGGATAGTTATTTTGTGTTACATGACACAATGATTTGAGTTTTGGAAGACTTTGTGAATTCTGCTTCGCCAGTAAAGTCGAGAAGACGTATTTGTTGGAATTATTTTTTGATTAAAATATGTGAGCGAACGTGATTCAACTTAATGTTTTAGATCCCCAGATATCCAAACTCGAGTCATCCGGATCACCAGGTATCCGGATCAGTGGGATAAAAGTAATTGTATTGTTAAGTACTGTGCCCTAAACTATTGTTATTCTTTTACTGTAGTAAATGACACACTTTCACTTCCTGTAACCACTATAGGCCTAATACCATTGTATTGCTTTTTTATTAAATATGGCGAGTTATTTTTTATTCTTCCTCAACCATACTTCTTAGTCATTTTGCTTTAAAAATAACATTTTTTGAAAGAAATTCAATTATCCAGAAGGACCCGGACACAATTGATCCTGATAATAATAATTAATTATTAAATATTATGATTAATTACTGTACTATATTAATTGGACAAAGTCTGGGAAAATGTTTTAAATTGTTCAGATGCCCATAAAAAATATTATTCCAATTGTTTTCTGTAGTAATAATAATAATAAATTTATTGTCAAAAAACAGTACAAACTGCGTATGACCACGTGGAGGAAAAAAAAAACTAATTTACTCTCCGGAAGCAAGCAAGGGACCATCCCATCAATTCCGATCAAGGGCCCTAAGGCAGAGGCGGATTCAAAAAATTCAGCAAAAATTCCTAGATAAGATAAAAAGTTAGCTGCGAGTTATAATACTAATAGAATGTCAATATGTTTGTAATTNTGCTTATTCTGATGTCACCTCACAGTGTACAACAGCCGTCAACAAAACTGCTCAACTTATTAAAAAGGAAAGCGGTCAAATTATGATGACCTGCCATCAATTTGAATACATTCGATGACCTTTCTTGTAGATAGCTTTTGTTTTGTAAAAAGGCACGTCAATTTAAGTGGCGAGTTTTCTTTTTGAGCACGTGATTAAGTGTGCGAAGTTAAGCACTTCATCTTATATATAAAAATTCAGCCTGCGTATGTTTGTGTACGCAAAACTCGAAAAGCAGTCGGTCGATTGACCTCAAATTTTGACGCAACGTTGCATTCGAATACAAGAATGCTTTTATGCGCGCATTATAGTAAAAACAATTCATTAAAAATAATATAAGCGAAATACCACTCACAAACTGGCTAATCACGAAATATCAGAAACTATAAATCCTACGACCTTGAAATTTGGCAGGTAGGTTTCTTTTAGTGTTAGTTTTAGTTTTACGAAAATCCACTCTTAACGGGGTGAAATGGGCGTTGGAATGTTGTATGTACGTATTCCACCTTAACTCTAGAGTACTTGGAGCAATTTCAACCAAACTTTATACACACATGACTCACTATATGAAAACAAGCTCTGTTGGGGTAAGATACCCCTAGCACCTCTAGGGAGGGGATGAGAGGGGGATGACTTGTAAAAATAATGGAATAAACCGATATTAGATTCGAAAACGTAATCTTCGTTTCCGTTGAGATGGATTAGAGCGTCCCCGGTGCTTTGTGTGTTAACAATTAGTCCACATTGGAGATAATGTACCCCTAAAATCCCCGAGATAGGGATGAGAATAAAGGACAGGTAAACATAATAAAAAACGACCGAAATTAGTATTGAACAATTCATTTTTCGGAACGCTGAAGTGAAGTGACACACTCATGGTCATGTAAGTACACTATCGTTCCCTATGAGGAATAAAAACCCTTTGCGTTGGGATGAGAAATAGGGAAATGTCAAAATAATCGAAAGTAACCGATATTAGTGTGGAGACCGTAGTTTTCGGGGCCGTTGAAATTAGTAGTGATATCCTAGAAAGTTCACAATCACGTCAAAGTTCACAATCGGCCCGTATAAACTCCAGCACCCCTAGGGAAGGAGATACCATGAAAAAATAAATAAATTGAACGTGACATATTAGTGACGAGTCCATAATATTCGACGTCGCTGAGCTGATAGTGAAATACCGATATCATGTAAGTCTGAACTCAACCCTTATGAAACAAACACACCACCCCTTGGGTGGGAGGGTGGACGGGGTGGTGGAAATGGGTGTATGGGTAAAAAGAATTGAAAACTAAATTTGAAATATAAAAATTGCATCAGATCCATAGTATTAGGGATGATGAGATTTTTAAACTACCGATGCTGTTAAGTTTAAGTTTAGATCACATATTGGCACGTTATCCTCAGTGCTGAGGAGGGAAAGATGAGACGTAAAAGTATCGTTATTAGAGTCGAGTCAATGGCTTTTGTTTATTCGGAGATGAATAATCGTATTTCCAATGACATTATGTTCCTACATTATGCACGACATCACTAAAGGTGAGGCTTGGGAAGGGAGTGACAGGAAATACTATCGAGAAAGTCAGGTAAGAAAGGATTTTACGAAAATTCACCTCTATGTGGGAGAAATGGGAAATTGGTATTTTGCAAAAAAACAAACTTTTCTCAATTACGTCAGTGAAAGTGAGGGATTGGTACACACCAATACTGTTAAAACTTCTAACAATGATGGACAACAAAGGTACAGACATATTACAAAATATACGCAAGCAAAGCCGGGGTTACTCAGCTAGTTTTGAATAAAAATCATAAGATTTTGGAACTTATTATTCAAATAGATAAGATATTTGGTGTTATTTAAACTAACAATAAAACAAAATGTGAAAAACAATTTAATGAAATTAATTTATGTTTTTAGTCAGCTACCCAATTGTCCGTAAAATATTCTACGTTGAACGTCCTCGGTGCGTGCGAAGACCTCGAGCTGCGGGTGTTGGGCGGCAATGACTCAGCATCGCTGTAAAAGGAGCGTCGGGGTCCGAACCCTGCTCTTCCCCCTGAGGGGCGACTGACCGCGCCACGCGTCCGCCCACTGGCGCTTTCGCTCCCTGTCTTCCGAAGCCCCTCTATCCCGCTCCGTTGAGCGTGTTCCATTATCTGGTTCTGAGGGCTGCAGGCCACGTCGCCGCGTCCGCGATGCGTAAACGCCGATAACGAACTCAACTCTGCGCTCGTTAGATCGCCGCGGTATCTACACTTGATGTGGGCGCGTGTGAGGCGGGTATTAATGTGCTACGAAAGCTATAATTTTCGGTTAAAACTCTTTAGGGTGCAAAATGAGAGTTCATTTAATGGAAAGTGTAATGCAATCCACCCGCCAAGGACTTAGCTCATTATGTATTAAAACACAGCAGTTAGTTATATTTTTAGTTTGCGATAACGAAACTTAAAGGAAAGTTTTGCAAGACATCAAAATTATTCGATAGTTTTCACCCAATGGGTAGTGCTTTCAAATGATTACCATGAGGTAATATAGCTTTTAGTTCTGAGAAAAAAATATTATTCGTCTCTTTTCCTAAACTACACGTTAAAATGAACTCTATATTGGTCAATTTCTTAGCTTCTTGCTCAGGAAAATATAATTTTTTAAAACCTTTTACATTCATATCGTAATAAACTATTATCATACGTTTCCTTCAAACGACACAATTCATTGGTTTTCGTATGATCCCGCCATTTATGGTGCAAAACAACTTTTAATCATTGGCTTAATTAATATTTCATTTCATCAGTCTTTTTGCAGAACAATACTGTATATGTATATATTAATAAGTTAAATAAATAAGATCAATACAAAAAATTCTGTTCAACTTCAGCGTAGAAAATGTTAGAAAAAGTTTGGTGCCCTCCCTTTTATTTGTTGTTCTAATTTTATTTGTGGTCGTATCAAAAAAAGTACTTAAATTACTCCAGGTGGTGCAGGGAAGCTACACTATTTCTCTTGTAACAAACAACACAAAACTAGTGATTGTTTGGCTAATTTCCGGCATTTATCTGGATCAACTAGCAACGAAAATACTTCGTTCATTCAAGCATTTGGTACAGAAAAAGTTCTGCAGTATTTTTCTCGAACTGAGACTTATATTTCGTGATTCGACAATGATACGAAAGATCCAGGCAAGCCTGGGTGCCAGATACCCTGTCGCAAAATAAGTTGTAATGAAAATTCTTAATGAAATATTGTTAATTAATAACATGAACAGTTAAACAGTTGAATAAATTTAAAATATTTTAAGGACATCGAAGATAACTCCTTAATTAGTTAAAGTATTAATTAATTATTTTTGGGAAAAGTCAGGGTTCCTCCGAAATAAATTTGTCTACGATCTTGTGTAACTCATTCCCTCACGCGGGCAGTAGCGTACATCTAATGAGACTCGGGACGTAAGACTTTTAGGAGGACCCTCATCTTCAAATCACACACAAACACGTTTGCTTCGCTTCGCAACAAGTGCATAGTTATTAAAAAAATGAAAATCCTAGATTTATTTTATAATAATTTCAACTATTCTTTAGATTTCTGATATAAAAAGTTTTAGAGTATATTTGTGTTCAAATTTAAGTGCTTTTATGACTTTCGGTGTCCCATTTGAAGATCCCTCGGACCGACCCCTGCCTGAACTCAGTCAAGTAACCGAAAATAATGCAACATAGCTACTTAACAAGGACCCTCAACTTCTAAGTAATATCCGAATAAATATTAATGGTATTCACAGAAGCTACTATTTGTTGTAAAATACTAGTTAATTATACAACAAACAAAGACAACGTAATATTCGTTGCGAACGCTCGATGCAGAAAGAACAGGATAGCGCCACGAGTGCAAGAGACTCGAATTGGTGGTCGATATCGGTGATAGATTCAAGTTTAAGGGAATTCGAATGTCCGGCCGAAATAACGTGAGGTACACTGATTACTCATACGGATGAAGGCGAAGTAAAAACATTGGCTGCATTGTGTACAAATCCTGTACCAACATCAAGTCTGTTCGAGTGGCAATAAATACATACGCGTAAATTAATAAATAATTTATTGTCAAAAAATCTGTTACAAACTGTCTATGACTATGTTAAGGACAATGGACTAATTACTGCTACTATCTTACAATAAACTAATAAACACTGTCCTTCACGTTCGTGATTTTTTTCTTTAATTAAGTTTTATAAGAATTAAGTAAAATGGCTTGAGTATTGGTGCGCTAGTGCCCACTGGAACAGACTTTTTTGGAACAGACTGCGAATAAAGAATCGCGTTCAAATAATCGATCCTGTCGATCCCGGAAACAGAGCTCTTCCTCGAACGTGGAAACACCCTCAATGCAAAGTGCATTGTACGATTTCCTCTGTTTCCACGAGAACTCACGTTGAGGAAGCGAGCAGCGGGAGTCTTTCATCCAGACAATGAGTTTATGCCATGAGTGTGTGTCTCTCACGCAACAATACATGACGGAAACAAACTCTTACTCATTGTACGAGACATACAGGAGCTGCTTTTCTTAAATGATCCTTTTGTTCGAAAGTGAAACGGGTTGTTCAGATGAGGAGTGAAATTTAGGAAAGCTCAAGTTCTTATCAATGAACAAGCACAGTATCAATAATAGCTTTACATTAAATGCTTTTTACCGATATAATAATATAATTTTTTTTACTGCAATTGGGAAGATCTTACCCGGTGGCAGTATATAAGAATATACAATACAAAAAATACGAAAATGCACATCACAGAGCACTGAAATAAAAAATTGTTAAATAAATCATTAAAGTATATGATCCAACTAAATATAAAAAAAACATTTTATCCTGAAACCATACATCCCTGAAACATCTAAATAATTGATAAAAAAATACTTATTGCACATTTTATTTCACTGAAGACCCAAACATCCGATTTACCCCTTTCGTGCACTTCACTTCACATTTCCCTTCCCACCTTTTCTAAATCATTTATTTCCCTCGTATCTCTTCACTAACCATTATTACTCCACTAGCTTCCCATCTACACTAACGTACCCATTCTTCCCGAACTTGCCTAATCCATTTAATTTGTCTATTCCCCTTATCTTAGAACGTTTTTTAATTGAAGAGAGGTTCGGGAATCGTTCTATATAATTCCCTGCCCAAAAATATAAAAGATATTATGAAATTGAATCTCTTCAAATCCGCGGTTAAAAACTACCTCCTGCACCAGTGCTTCTACACTGTAAAAGAATT
>NNCF01125825.1:323737-343212 GCA_002313205.1 Laupala kohalensis
CACTGTTTTGTCAGTGTTTACAATGAGACGATTTGCATGGAACCAAGTCGAAAGTTAGACAAAACGTTTTGAGCATTGGCGTGCTTATACAGTAAGTTAGTGTCATCAGCAAAAAGAATCATTTTGCAATCTGATGTGGATGATGACATGTCGTTCACATACAATAAAAAGAGTATAGGGCCGAGAATTGATCCTTGGGGTACTCCGCAAGTAAGTGGCTTTGGTTCTGAAAGACAACGCTGAAGTATTGTATCTTTTGTATAGGATATTTCGACTTGTTGATATCTATCTTTTAAATAAGAAGTTAGCCATTGATGTGGATGTCCACGAATGCCTAAAGAATGCAATTTGGAAAGGAGAATTTCGTGATCGATGACATCGAATGCTTTGGATAAGTCAAGAAAAACACCCTGAGGATTTTCTGCCCGGTCTAGAGATGTGGTAACATCGTTTAAGAAGGAAAATATGGCGCTTGTAGTGGAAAAGGATTTCCTAAAACCGTGTTGATCATCAGAAAGAATGTTATTTTTTGATAAAAAATCTAGAAGACGCTTATAGAACAAGTATTCTTGGATTTTGAGAAAGTGGGTAGTAGAGATATGGTTGGTAATTTACAATATTAAGTTTGTTTCCTTTCTTGTGTAAAGGTTTCACTCTTAATATGCGAGGAAACACCCCTTCCGATAAAGAACTATTATAAATATTTATGAGTGGATTTAATATAGCACGAGACGAAAATTTAACAGTTAACTCAGGTATATCTATGCCTGTTGAAAATTTAACAGTTAACTCAGGTATATCTATGCCTGTTGAAAATTTGTTTTTTAAGGAGCTGATGATTTCCATGATTTCAGTGGCGTTAGTTTCGGAAGTGAACATAGAATTGGGTATGTGGGTGGATATAATTGGAGGACATTGATTTGGATATATTGAGTTCGTTATTATACCAACTTCTGAGAAGTGAGAATTAAACAAATTTGCGATGTCCTGAGGATTTGATACGATTTTGCCATCGTTTAGTAAAGAAACATTTTCTTCGCGATTTTCAGAAGTTGACGTGTAATTGTTAACAATATTTCACACGGCTTTCGTCCGGTTGTTCGATTTTAGTATTTCGATTTAATAAACTACGATCATGCAAGTCCTTTCATTAATTTGAATTTTCCGTTAATGTTCTTTCAGTTATTTAAAACCTCAATAATTGGAAATTTTTAATCCCTCGTTTCAAATCATTGAAAGTTGACAGTAAAAATACTCATAAATGCAACAATCAAATTTTGAAATAGATTTGTTATAATCCATTTTTAGACCCTATGGTTTTTTTTCGATTTTAATATTGAGGGAAGATTTCTTTCAGTTTGCATACGGTGGAGTCAAATTACCATTCCCCCTTAACATGTCAAGGGAAGAGAAGTACATTTGAGCCCTAGTGAATAAGTGAAACCGGATCAATGGATGTCTATACTCTTAAGACAGACTAACCAAAATGTTTTTATCAATCTTTGCTTGACATCGTCTAAGCAGAATGGATAATTGTAGAGATAATTTTGTTTTACTGATATAAAAAAACGGCAATATTTTCAGTGATTTCTCCTTTTTTTTGCCCTTAACTCATACGTCTAATGACACGTGTACTAAAGTTTATTGAGCGCGCTTTATTCCTGTCAATTACCATTGAAGTTCCGGCTGGTTCATCGCGTGTTTTCAGGATGATCGAATGGCCATCGGGCGTGCCGCAGCAGTCTGTTGTCAGGGTCAGCCATATTACGATAGCCATTCCTCTCCCGCCTCGGGCAAGCAGTCGCCAGCACAGGAAAAATATCACGACACGGGATGGCACCGACGCATTCGAACACAGCGCGCTTATGCGATAGTTCTGTATTGAAACCGATTGGTGGAGCAGGTATTCTTTGATAAAATGTCAGAAGTTGATTCCATTGTTTGGAGAATATGCAAGATATCTTGCCTTTCTTTGTCAGCATGAATAGGTACTACATTTTATGTCAAGTAACTTTTCTAATGGGTTGTGGCAGTTGTATTTTATTTCTTAAGATACGCTGTTATCTAAATTTACTCGTGAAACCGAATATGCGATAATACTGAGTTCTTTGCTCTTTCTCACATTCAATATGTTCAGTTTTTCTTGAAACCTTTTTACGAATCTGCCATCACATTCTAACCAAGTCTAATGTTCTGTAATGATATTTAATGATCTATAAATTGTCCAATTATTTGTAGTTTTAAAATTTTTGAGTGCACCCATCTTCTTTTGGCGATCGCAGAGTTCACCGTTTATTATGTCAGTCCACTCAAATGTCAGTACATATCCCGATCAATAAGGAATATCTCCTATTATTTTGGATCTAATTAAAAAATGGTAATAAGAATGAAAAATAACAATAAGTCGTACTTAGCATTCGTAGCAGCTATATTTCCTTGAGCATAAAAATTGCAAAAATATGATTGAAAGTAACATATCGTTATGTACTTTATGGTATAATGATCTGGAGTTATAATAACTCGCCTTGCTCGCTGGGGGGTCTGGACTCGTTATGCTAATGGTTAACTACATTCAAGGAGTAAATAAATGGGCCACTTGCATGCAGAAATTGCAAGGAGTAAACACTTAACTAACTTAAGTAACTAACTTAACATGATACGTATAAATGATAGATAACAGATGGAATTTCTTTTTCATGAACGTTATAACCTAATCTAAAAATTTGTATCTTAAGAAACCTTAAATGTACTCACAGTATTTCGTTGAATGTCTTTGCAATGAACGGGAAATGCAAATACGGTCCATTTTTGGTTATATTGTGAGAGATTAAGAAATAGTAAATTTTTGTAATAAAATTTATAAATACGTATAAACTAAATTCTGAAATATAAAATGAAACTAACACACTTTTATGTAGTTTAAATTATTGTTTCTTTCCTAAATCGTTAATATTTTAAAACGTAAACAAACATTTGAAACAAATCTACGAATCAATTCAAAATTTCACGGCCTACTGAATAGAAAAATGGCTTGATCATGTCATATTGAAGAAATTATAACATAATATAATTTATAACGATTTTATTAATTTCACTTTTAAAAATCGTAAAACGAATTTCAGTCTCAAATTAACAAAAAAAATCAAGGTAACATCAAACATGTCAAGGGAAATGATTTATTCATTATTAGTATCTCACGTATTCAAAAACTAATTTTGGCAGTGTAATTAGGAAGCATATTTGCAATAAAAATAAAATACAAATACGTACCTGAACTAAACATTGACTGTACTTATACGACATATTATTTAATAAAAGTTATTTATTAAATTCTTTAAAAATTTATTAATTTATTAAACATTCTTTAACATGGTTAAAATTATTGTTTCTTGTCTAAAGCTTCAATCTTTAAGAACATACACAAAATTTTTCATGGAATCAATACAAATTTCCACGGCCTGCTGCACACACATTAATATAATGAAAAAACTTTATAATTATTAATGATTTTAGTTTTTGCCCTTTTGAAGATTGTAAAGATAGAACGCAAAACGTAAGCAACGTACATTTTACGTAACGCGTCCGATACAATTTTACAATTTTCAACATTAAATACGTTAATACGGAATAGAAATGTAATAACACAAAACATGGAAGAAATCATTATTGTCAGGCTTTATTATTCTTCCGATATGTCGAATTACAGAACGTTTCAATAAGTGTATGTCGACTAAATCATGAGTTGATTCTAACGAAAGCAATCACAATTTTCGCCGTCCGCGCGGCGCCATTTCGCGAGGCATCGAAACCCAATGTTATCTTATGTCGTTTCAAATATGTTCTCAAAAATCCGATTTTTCTCAATTTGTTTTAGCACAAAGACACCAAACAAATAAACACATATAGTTCACCAAACATTTAACACGTCTTTAAAACCTTAAATAACTTGCACTAACCTTTGATTAAAATCCCAATACGATTCCAAATGCAAATACGGTCCATTGTATTGGACGTATGGTAAGAGATTCAGAAAAAGAGAATTTGATTGGAAAAATATATAAAAACATATTAACTTGATCATGAAACAGTGTTCTGAAATATATAAATAACCTAAATGCTATCACATTGTATAAATTATTGTTTCTAGCCTAAAACGTTTTTCTTTTAAAACGTAAACAAACATTTGAAAAGAAAGAATGAGTTGATTAAAATTTTCACGACCTACTGCATCGATAAATTGTCTTGACCTAGTCTTTTTAGAAAATTAAACACACTACAAATTACTATAACAGTTTTTGCACTTTTTAAGATCGTTAAACGAATTTTAGACTCTAAACTACAAAAAAAATTCAAAGTAATATCATACATCCCAAGGAAAATGATTCATTCTTATAAGTATCTCACGTATTCAAAAACTAATTTTTGGCAGGTTGAATAAAATACAAATATGTACCTTAACTAATCATTCACTATCCTTACACGACACATCTTATATATAAAGGAGAGTGTTTGTATGTATGTATGTATGTAATTTGTTTACTTTTTTGCTGTCATAGAAACACAACAAAAGAATTTTCTTACTTAACCGACACTTGGTAATTTAGAATTATAAACAAAAACAATTGAACATCATTGCTTAACAATGCCTCCAAAAAAACGTAAAGCTATTGAAAGTAATGAAGAAAGATATAAAAGATTAGCAACGATACGTGAAAGAGTTGCAAGATCTAGAAATTCAGAAACAGCAGGACACCGTGAAGCCAGACTCCAAGAAATGAGAAACAGGGCTGCAAAAACCAGAGCCTCTGAAACACAACAACAACGTGAGGCCAGGCTTAATGATCTACGAAACCGAGCTGCAACATCCAGAGCCTCTGAACCACAACAACAACGAGAGGTCAGGCTTAATGATCTACGAAACCGAGCTGCAACATCCAGAGCCTCTGAACCACAACAACAACGAGAGGTCAGGCTGCAACAAATCAGAGATAGAACGAGACGTTCACGAACTGATGAATACTCCGATTTACAGTGTGAAGCATTATTCTATGACCCTCACATAGATTACGCACATCACGCCAGTATCAACATAGGAAAAATGGATTTAATTTGCCGCAATTGCCAAGCCAAAAAGTTTAAATCAGAACCTCCCGGTCTTTGCTGCAATAATGGTAAATTAAAACTTAACCAACTGGACCCATTACCACAAGAACTCTTAAAATATACAACTGGTGATACACCACAGTCAAGACATTTTCTGAGTAATATCCGAAAATACAACTCATGTTTTCAAATGACCTCATTTGGAGCCACATCTGTTATTAATCAGCCTGGATTTCAATCCACTTTCACAGTACAAGGGCAGATATACCATAAAGCAGGATCGTTGTTGCCGTTGCCTAATCAGCAACCAAAATTTTTACAATTATATTTTATTGGAAACGACCAAGTTGAGACCGACCAAAGATGCGCCAACAATTCAGGAACAAGACGTGAGATTGTATCTGATTTACAACAAATGTTCCATGCACACAATATTTACATAAAAACGTTTGAAACTTCAATTGATCATATGCCCACAGATGCATATAAAATTATTATAAAAGCAGATCGAAAACCAGCAGGAGAGCATGAACGGCGCTTCAACGCTCCTGTAGTGGATGAAGTTGCAGTTGTGATATCGGGTAATGAATTTGAAAAGCGAGATATCGTGCTTCAATTACGTAGTGGATCATTGCAGCGAATTTGCGAAACGCACAGGTCGTATGATGCTCTACAATATCCTATTTTATTTCCTTATGGTGAAGATGGGTATCATTTCAATCTGAGGCAAGTTAATCCAACAACAGGTATTCCAACAAGTGCAAAGGTATCTGCTATGGATTATTATGCTTACCGTCTAATGATACGAGGTACTAAACACAACCACGTGATAAATTGCAGACAATTATTCCATCAATTTATCGTGGATATGTATGTAAAGATTGAAAGTGAACGTCTTCAGTTTATTCGTTCGAATCAAAAAAAATTAAGAGTGGACCAATATATTCACCTAAGAGATGCGGTAGCAAATGACGGAAATATTGAGAATCTGGGCACTTTGGTTATTTTGCCAGCGACGTTTACGGGCAGTCCTAGACACATGCATGAGTACACACAAGATGCAATGACCTATGTAAGGACATACGGGAGACCAGATTTGTTTATTACGTTTACCTGCAACCCGATTTGGTCAGAGATTAAAGAAATGCTAATCAACGGTCAGTCATCCAGTGATCGCCACGATTTAATTGCGAGAGTTTTTAAACAAAAGCAACAAAAATTCATTAATATTATAACAAAAGGTCACATCTTTGGAGAGGTGAGATGCTGGATGTACACCATTGAATGGCAGAAACGAGGTTTACCACATTCACATAATTTATTTTGGTTGAAAAGGAAGATTCAACCAACAGAAATCGACGCTATTATATCTGCTGAACTTCCTAACCAAGAAGAAGATCCTGATTTATACGCTGTGGTAACTAAAAATATGATCCATGGACCATGTGGAAATATAAATCGGAACTCGCCATGTATGAAAGATGGGAAATGCACCAAAAACTATCCTCGAAAATTAATTAAAGATACACAAACAGGAAACGACGGCTATCCTTTATATAGACGGCGAGCTCCAGAAAATGGAGGTTTTACGGCAATACTGAAGACGCGAAGCAACGTGGAAATAGACGTGGATAACAGTTGGATTGTACCATATTCTCCATTATTATCAAAAATGTTTAACGCACATATTAACGTAGAATACTGCAATAGTGTCAAATCTATTAAGTATATCTGCAAATATGTTAATAAAGGTTCTGATATGGCAGTTTTTGGTGTAGGCAATGAAGACACCAACAATGAAGTAAAGCGTTATCAGTTGGGAAGATACGTCAGTAGCAACGAAGCTGTTTGGCGAATCTTCGGATTTTCAATTCATGAACGGTATCCTACTGTGGTTCACCTTAGCATTCATTTAGAAAACGGTCAACGAGTATACTTCTCAACTGATAGTGCCGCAAGAGTGATTGATCAGCCGCCAAACACAACTTTAACAGCATTTTTCCAACTATGCCAGCAGGATACTTTTGCAAGAACACTATTGTATTCAGAATTGCCGAGATATTATACGTGGAATACATCAAGGAAAGTCTTTTGTAGAAGAAAAATGGGCAACTTTGATCCTGAGCATAATATTTATTCATGTGACGCATTGGGCCGAGTCTACACAGTCCATCCTAACAACGCCGAATGTTATTTTTTAAGAATGCTTCTACATACCATTAGAGGACCTCGCTCATTTGCAGAATTAAGAACGGTAAACGGAGAAATATGTGAGACATTCAGAGAAGCTTGCCAGAATTTAGGGTTGCTAGAAGGAGATCAACACTGGGATGACTCATTGCGAGAGGCCAGTTTGATTTCTCTTCCAGGACAAATCCGAATTTTGTTTGCCATCATAATAACCTCCTGTAATCCATCTAACCCAAAAACATTATGGGAAAAATATAAAGAATCAATGAGTGAGGATATACTGGCTAAAGTTCGAAGTGAAAATCCTACATTGGATATTACGTTTAACTCCGACATTTTTAATAAAACTTTGATTATTTTGGAGGAAAAGTGTATCACCATGGTTAACAAGACTTTAGTGGAACTCGGTCTTTTTGCACCTGTACAACATCAAGAGGGTGTATTTTATCCAGATTATATACGTGAAACTAGCTACAATGTCTTAGACTTAGAAGCATACATCGCGGATAAAAAGCCACTTCTTAATGAAGATCAGAAATTCGCGTACGAAACAATAATGGATCAAGTAGATAAACAAGAAGGAGGAATCATTTTTCTTGATGCTGCTGGTGGCACGGGAAAAACATTTTTAATTAATTTAGTTCTCGCTGAAATCAGGGTTCATGGAGAAATTGCTCTAGCCGTTGCATCTTCAGGTATTGCAGCGACATTAATGGAAGGAGGAAGAACAGCCCACTCTGCCCTTAAGTTGCCACTTAATATTTCCCGACAAGAAAATCCCACATGTCATATAAATAAAACAAGCGGCCAGGCACAAGTTCTTATAGAATGTAAATTGATAGTATGGGATGAGTGTACGATGGCTCATAAAAAATCTCTTGAGGCCCTCAACGCAACACTTAAAGATCTTAGAGGAAACTGCAGTTTAATGGGAGGAGCTCTGGTACTCCTGTGTGGAGACTTCCGTCAAACTCTGCCTGTCATTCCAAAATCGACTCCAGCCGATGAAATTTATGCCTGTTTAAAACATTCTGTTCTATGGAATCATGTCCAAGAAATTAGCCTTAAACAAAACATGCGAATCCTCTTAAGAGATGGGAATGCTCAAAATTTTGCAAATAAACTTTTGGAGATTGGAGAAGATAGATTAGTTATTGAAGCATCTGGTATGATAAAATTGTCATCAGATTTATGTGTATCGGTGAAAACTGTCCGCGATATGATACAAGCAGTCTATCCTAACGTTAATCAAAATTATAAAAATTTAGAATGGTTGCGAGAAAGAGCCATTCTTGCTCCTAAGAACGATGATGTTAATGTAATTAACAAGGAGATACTAGCCATGCTGCCAGGAGACGTGATTGAATATAAATCGGTTGATACCGTAGTGGATGCTGACGAAGCCGTCAATTATCCAACGGAATTCCTAAATTCACTTGATCCAGCTGGATTGCCACAACATCGCCTTATACTTAAAGTAGGATCTCCAATCATTTTATTGCGAAATTTAGATCCACCAAAACTCTGCAATGGGACACGATTGTGTGTGACAAAATTAATGAAAAATATAATCCAGGCAGTCATTTTAACTGGAAAAGGAAAAGGTGAAATAATTTTTATTCCACGGATACCTCTAATCCCAACTGATCTTCCCTTCAACTTTAAAAGATTACAGTTTCCAGTCCGGCTAGCTTTTTCAATTACCATTAATAAATCACAGGGACAGTCTTTAAAGTTTTGTGGTGTTGATCTAAGATCGCCATGTTTTAGACACGGGCAACTTTATATTGCTTGCTCCAGAGTAGATTCGCCTAAAAATTTATATATTCTTTCTCCTGGATATGAAACAAATAATGTAGTTTATAAACAGGTGTTAAATAAAGAAGATTCTTAAATTTGTATGAAGTAGTGTATTATTGTNATGTAGTATATTTATATTATTGTTTCTCCCTAACCCGTGCAAAGACGGGTATTCAGCTAGTTGTTGAATAAAAGCTATTATAGCGAATACCACTTCACTGTGATAACCCCAGGCCCCCAAATATGAGTTTTTCCTATATATGCGTTTGTTGCGTATTCCATATATGCGTTTTTCCCATATATGCGTTTTCCGCATATTCCATATATGGGTTTTCCACATATATGCGTTTTTTCGCAAATATGCGTTTCCGCCTAAGTTTCCGTTTCCGTCTCAGTTTTCGTTTCAATTTCCGTTCCAGTTTCCGTTTCAGTTTCCGTTTCAGTTTCCGTTTTAGTTTCCGTTTCAGTTTCCGTTTCAGTTCCCGTTTTAGTTTCCGTTTCAAGTTCCATTTCTGTTTCAGTTTCCCTTTGTTTCATTTTCCGTTTATGCGTTTTTCCTATATATGCGTTTGTTGCATATTCCATATATGCGTTTTTCCTATATATGCGTTTTTCGCATATTACACATATGGGATTTTCGCATATATGGGTTCTTCGCATATATGCGTTTTTCACATATCCCATATTTGCGTTTTCCTCATATTTGTGTTTTCCCCATATATGCGTTTTCCCCATATACGCGTTTATTGCATATTCCGCATATACCATATATGCGTTTTTCCCATATATGCGTTTTCCGCATATTCCATATATGGGTTTTCCACATATATGCGTTTTTCGCAAATAAGCGTTTCCACCTAAGTTTCCGTTTCCGTCTCAGTTTCCGTTTCAATTTCCGTTTCAGTTTCCGTTTCAGTTTGCGTTTCAGTTTCCGTTTCAGTTTCCGTTTCAGTTCCCGTTCCAGTACCCGTTTTAGTTTCCGTTTCAAGTTCCATTTCTGTTTCAGTTTCCCTTTGTTTCATTTTCCGTTTATGCGTTTTTCCTATATATGCGTTTGTTGCATATTCCATATATGCGTTTTTCCCATATATGCGTTTTTCGCATATTACACATATGGGATTTTCGCATATATGGGTTCTTCGCATATATGCGTTTTTCACATATCCCATATTTGCGTTTTCCTCATATTTGTGTTTTCCCCATATATGCGTTTTCCCCATATACGCGTTTATTGCATATTCCGCATATACCATATATGCGTTTTTCCCATATATGCGTTTTCCGCATATTCCATATATGGGTTTTCCACATATATGCGTTTTTCGCAAATAAGCGTTTCCACCTAAGTTTCCGTTTCCGTCTCAGTTTCCGTTTCAATTTCCGTTTCAGTTTCCGTTTCAGTTTGCGTTTCAGTTTCCGTTTCAGTTTCCGTTTCAGTTCCCGTTCCAGTTCCCGTTTTAGTTTCCGTTTCAAGTTCCATTTCTGTTTCAGTTTCCCTTTGTTTCAATTTCCGTTTATGCGTTTTTCCTATATATGCGTTTGTTGCATATTCCATATATGCGCATTTCCCATATTTGCGTTTTCCCCATATTTGTGTTTTCCCCATATATGCGTTTTCCCCATATATGCGTTTATTGCATATTCCGCATATACCGCAAACGAACGCATATTCCGCATATACCGCAAACCTAAGTTTCCGTTTCCGTCTCAGTTTCCGTTTCAATTTCCGTTTCAGTTTCCGTTTCAGTTTTCGTTTCAGTTTCCGTTTCAGTTTCCGTTTCAGTTCCCGTTCCAGTACCCGTTTTAGTTTCCGTTTCAAGTTCCATTTCTGTTTCATTTTCCCTTTGTTTCATTTTCCGTTTATGCGTTTTTCCTATATATGCGTTTGTTGCATATTCCATATATGCGTTTTTCCCATATATGCGTTTTTCGCATTCAACGCATATGGGATTTTCGCATATATGGGTTCTTCGCATATATGCGTTTTTCACATATCCCATATTTGCGTTTTCCCCATATTTGTGTTTTCCCCATATATGCGTTTTCCCCATATACGCGTTTATTGCATATTCCGCATATACCATATATGCGTTTTTCCCATATATGCGTTTTCCGCATATTCCATATATGGGTTTTCCACATATATGCGTTTTTCGCAAATAAGCGTTTCCACCTAAGTTTCCGTTTCCGTCTCAGTTTCCGTTTCAATTTCCGTTTCAGTTTCCGTTTCAGTTTGCGTTTCAGTTTCCGTTTCAGTTTCCGTTTCAGTTCCCGTTCCAGTTCCCGTTTTAGTTTCCGTTTCAAGTTCCATTTCTGTTTCAGTTTCCCTTTGTTTCAATTTCCGTTTATGCGTTTTTCCTATATATGCGTTTGTTGCATATTCCATATATGCGTTTTTCCCATATATGCGTTTTTCCCATATTACACATATGGGATTTTTGCATATATGGGTTCTTCGCATATATGCGTTTTTCACATATCCCATATTTGCGTTTTCCCCATATTTGTGTTTTCCCCATATATGCGTTTTCCCCATATATGCGTTTATTGCATATTCCGCATATACCATATATGCGTTTTTCCCATATATGTGTTTTTCCCATAAATACGTTTTTCCCATATATGCGTTTTTCGCTTATCCCAAATAGGCGTTTTTCCTATATAAGTGTTTTTCTCATGTCCCATATATGCGTATTTTCAATATATGCGTATTTTCAATATATGCGTTTTTCGTTTATTCCAGATGTGCGTTGTGGATGTATATAAAAAGTTAAGTATAACATGCATTTGGGTTTAATACCTTCCTTCAGATAATTTATTCCATGTTGGACATCCTAGTTTGTGTCCTTCCCAAATTCAAATTTATCTTATTCAGTTTTCATTACATAATTCTTTCTTGCAAAATTTTCTGCACTGCATTATTTTTTAAATAACGGAAGATATTTACTGTTATAGAAAAAGGGGTTAATGTGCATCGTAGGTCATAACTTCTTTCATATATGTTTTTAAGAAAATTCTTTTCCCAGGGGTTAATTTTAGACTCTATTTTAGACTGACACCAATTATCTAGTTATTCCGACATAAAATAGTGAACATCTATCTTGGAAATTCTAGATTGTATCTTTCCTAATAAACATTTTCAATTCTAAATGATCTCATTCGACTTCTCATGCTTAATTCTTTAATGGTAAATTTACTTTACTCAAAATTTTATAAATGGCTCAAAATTTTCTATGAAAATTTATCTCATTCAGTTTTTAATGCTAATTCTTTCTGGCTCAATTTACTACACTCCTAAATTCCTATTTTATAGGAAGATATTCACGTTTATATGAAATGGGATTAATATCCATGGGAGGGCATAACTGCATTCAGATTTGTTTTTGTGAAAATTCTTTCCACAGGAGTTAATTTTAGTCTCTACTCCAGCCTGACAGCTATTTTCTAGTTATTTCAACACAATATAGTGAAAACCTATGTTGGAAATCGAAGATAGTGTTTTTCAAAAAACATTATTTCAATTCAAATTGAACTTATTCGATTCCTATTGCTTAATTCTTTAGTGCTAAATAATTCAAAGCGAATTATATCAAACATTTGTAGCAAAATGATACATTTCTAAGAATCTCACGTATTCAAAACCAAATTGACAACGTAAACAATAAGCATATTTGCTAGGTAAATAAAATACAAATACGTACTTTAGCCATTCACAAAAACGCATACGACACATTAATGAATAAATGTTATTACGACGAATGAAACTTGATCACGATTACGCTTGGGAACTAGTCGTTGATGCCATTTCAAATTAGTTTTCAAAGATACGATTTATGTCTCTTAATTTTTGCACAAAGACTCAAAACAATTATTGCATATAGTTCTCAATACTTTTAACATGTCAATAAAATCTTAAACAACTTGCACACTATTTTTTGAATAACATCCCAATACGATTCTTCTGCGGTTCGCCGCCATTAGACGTACAATACTTTTGTAAACAAACATTAAAGGCGGCTTTGACAAGTTTGCATTGCACATCCACAAGCCAATGTTCGTGTTATTAACCTAATATTAAATCATTGTAAAAGGTACTTTTCAATTACTATTATAATTTTATTAATTTAAATATTCATTGTCATTCTCCAGCTACAAGATGAACCAAGTTTCTTGCTTGTACTTTATTCTTAAGAATGTAAACAAACTCTTGAAAAGATTCAATGAATCGATTCATATTAAAAATGAAATGTAAATACGGTCAGTAGTTGGACGTATAGTAAGAGATACCGCAAAATTTCTTAGATAAATAAATATATACGTTACATGTTGAACATTAAACACTGCTGTGAAATATAAAACTAACCAAAAATTCTTTCACGTGGTAGAGATTATTGTTTCTTGCCTAAAAATTCATTCTGTACGAACATAAACCAACTTTAGAAACGAATCAGAGAATCTATACAAATTACCACCGCTTGTTGATTAAATGTTTTATTGATAAAATAAAAACTCGATAGAATTTATAAAGTTCATAGTTTTTGCACTTTTCAAAATAGTTAAACGAATTTAAATATCAATACAACAAAGTTATTCATATTCGTAGATACATTCAAAGCGAGTTATATTAAACTTGTCAATGTCAATAATAGTTTCCTTATAAGAATCTCACGTACTCAAAAACAGACTTTTGCATTTTAAAATTGTAAATTAAATAAATATACGTACCTGAGCAAATAATTCACAAAAACACATTCAACACATTAAAGTATAACTGTTATTTCGACGATTGAAACGTGACTACGATTACATTTTGGAACTGTCGTTGATGCCATTTTAAATTAGTTTTTAAAGATGCAATTTTTGTGACTTAATGTTTGCACAAAGACACTTATCAAATAAATATATTTAGTTCACAATACTTTTAACACGTCTGTAAAACCTTAAATAACTTGCACCAGCCATCCATAAATCTTAATACGATTCTTCTGCAGTTCGGCGCCATTAGACGTACAATACTTTTGTAAATAAAACATTCGAGGTGGTTTTGACAAGTTTGAATAGCACATCCACATGCTAATGTTTTCGTGTGATTTACGTAATATTAAATTACCAAAAAATGTACTTTTAAATTGATATTGTCAAATTTTAGGAATTTTAACATTCATTGTCATTTTCCAGCTACAAGATGAAACAAATTTCATGCTTGTACGTCCAGTACAAGGTACCTAACACTTATGATTACTAGATGAGTCAGTGAATCAGTTACACAAAGGGGCTTATATAAGATTAGATAATATTGATATTAATTCATTCTACTATTTACGTCCATAATTCGATCTAGAAAAGTATAATACATCGTACGACCATATTTGGACAATACACAATTATTATGGAAAAAATCACAATAAATATTGGGTATCGTCCAAAGAAGGTCATATGACAAATTTTACTTTTCTAAATTTATTTTTATTTTTAAAGAAAATTTTGTGAACATTATGCTTCTTCGTTTTCCTGGTTGTTCAGATAATATGTAATAATATATTCATAATTTATAATAGCAATTTTCACAATATTTTTGACTTCTTTCAGAATAATATTGTATTTATGTACTTAGCAGGTCTATTATAGCTGAGAAGCTGGAGCTGCTGTCATTTTCTGTAATGAAAGTACAGTCGTAATTATATTTATTGCACTCTTAATTTACAATTAGTTTAACAGATGAATAACATTGTTTTTGCATCCGGAAATGTATTAGCAAAAACTATTGATGGTGCAGACGGTAACGTCAATGACATCTGACAAGACGTGACTGAAGGAAAAGATAAATAAAATAAAGTGAACAAGTTACTATAAAGAACCTTGTTATGACGATGTAAGCAGAGAAGGCGGGCTCGAAGATAAAGAGGAATTTAGAGGAAATTAATAATGTTACTGTAAGACATGTAATATTGATATATTGAATAAAATAATAATTATTATTTTTGAAAATACTATCGGAGGTTGAAACTGTCAAAGAATTGCTTTACTACTTCAGCTCTCTTTTGTCTCTCTTTTTGTTTTGGTTTAGGATCTTTGACGTATAATCATGTCCGCCGAAGCTGCGCACAATCCAACCATGAACCACAGAAAAACTAAACGTCATAGTCGCCAGTCCCTGTGTTGGAGTTTTCTTTAATCTTCTATCATTTTAGAGCGTCAGGTTCTTGCAAATTTACTCAACTTAAAATTCGTGATTGATGTCTTTGATTTCAGTCTAAAATAATTTATCTGTGTAGTAGAACCACTCATTAACTCCTACTTTATCACAGTTTTTGTCTCTGAGTGGTGCAACATTTGTTTTCATAATACAACAT
This sequence comes from Laupala kohalensis, assembly GCA_002313205.1. Classification (NCBI taxonomy): domain Eukaryota; kingdom Metazoa; phylum Arthropoda; class Insecta; order Orthoptera; family Trigonidiidae; genus Laupala; species Laupala kohalensis. Next base: position 339,184 of record NNCF01125825.1, read on the forward strand.
AATTATTGGATATTATTTAACGATACTTCGATAATTTTGTTGATGATTTCTGTTTTCTTTTTGTTCCATTTTTTTAATTTTTCTGTTGTTAAGTATATTTTTATTTCATTCACGACATGTTACTAGAATTCTGTACTATTTATACATCACCTGACGAAGTCGCAAACCAATAACAAAATGTGTTTTAAATAGATTTTTATGCCTTAAAAAAGGTCGTTTAAGTTAATAATTTAAGAATATAATTATGTTAGACGTAAACAGCACCACTATGTAAATTTAGGTCGTCATATTGCTGCTCCGATTGAAAAATGTTGTAATAGCAAAATTTGTCAAAACCTATTGGGGTGTTATATTAATACCAGAGATACCATCTTTTATTCTATCCTTCACAATTATAATTTTTGCTGTTTTTTCTTGTAGGACAGTGATTTAGGCACAGGTTGACAGAAGAAAACTATATTATTTTACGAGGTATCAAATCTTCTTCTTTAAAAGCGCTACAACGATTTATCTCATCGTTTTGGCTTCCTACACAATAGACTTACACCTTTTCCTATCTTGCACTTTCACTGTCCAATTCTTAACATTAAATTTTATTAAGTCTTCAAGGACATCATCTTTCCATCTGGTTTTGGGTCTTCCTCTCTTCTTTGATGTTAGTGGTTTCTATTCATATACCTTCTTCACTGTTCTATTCTCTTTCATTCTGCATACATGGTCCAGCGAGCTCAGTCTGCATGCTTTAATCTGTTTTATGATGTTCTTGGATTTAATTAATGTGTCTAGCTCCAGGTTTGTTCTTTGTCTCCAAATACTATCTGCAATCTTTATGGGTCCATATATCCTTCATAGAATCTTTCTTTCGAAAACCATTAGTTTTTTAGTATCTGCTTAAGTGTCCAGGTTTCTGCAGTATATGTTACTATTGGCCGTATTGTGGTTTGATGAAGATAAAGTTTAGCAGATTTCGAGAGTAATTGGCTCTTATATAAGGCTCAATTGACTTATATATTGCAACAATATGTAAATATAAAAGAAAAAAGAATGAATGGTGGGATGAAGATTGCTTAAATGTTATCAAAGAAAAGAATGATATTAGGGGGAAAATGCTATCTGTTAATACTATGGCAAATCGTGAAACATATCAGAGTAAATAAAGTATGTAGATTAAAGAAAAAGAATTGGATGTTGTGCAAAACGAAAGCAGTAGAAGACAATTACAGAAGGAATGAAACTATGAAATTCTTTAAAGAAGCTGCAAAATTAGGAAATAAACAATTTACCGATCCAGCATTGTGTAAAGATGCAGATGGTGAACTGTTAATACGAAAAACACAAGTGCTTGAAACATGGAAATGCTTCTTTCAAACACTTTTAAATCCAACATCTAGAGGTATCCAATCACTACATTTTAACATCTTGCCCAAGACAAAATGCTATTCATGAGAACAAAGAGGCTGACACATTTTGTAATTACTCTTCTGTATCAAAAGGGATATAATGATTCACTTTATTGAATTTAGGATAAACAATGTAAAACACGACATTAACATATCTTATTCTCTTAGAGCCTCGAGATGTGATGCAAAAAAGAAAAACAAATTGCAAAGTACTTCCTCAGAGATAAAAATTGTGCTACTTAACACCGAACTTGACAGATGCAGATAGTCTTTAAGCTGCCTTGTCTCTTAATGTCAAACGGCATTAATGTCTGCAACATCAAGTTCGTTTTGCTGACTTTTAATAGTGACGAGGACACTGCGGTGAAGCTTTTTCTGAATTGCATTGAATTTTCTTCCGCTGTGTCTGTCTCAGTATTTCTCAGTGTCACTCCTACTTCTTTTCCAAGTCGCAAATCATTCTCGAAAGATTTTCACTCTGCCCGCCTAATAAGGAAGTGTCAGATGTATTTCCGGCTCGAAGGCAATCGATGGCGACTTTTAAGTGTTCCTGTATTTTCACAAAGGCTATAACGGTAATGTCAATTTTCTGAAAGTGTTGTCATACAGTTTTAGAAATACATTATGTACAAATCAAATTTACAGTTTATTAGGGAACAAATTTTCTTAGTATATATTTACATATTATTGCAGATATTATATTTTATGTAAAGAATGCCTCATGTTTGGAATATATACCCGTTCAAAGGTATATATTCCAAAGTGCCAAGACAAAGTGAGTGTTATATCCATCAAATATGGGGTTACAAATGATTTAAGAATCAGGTTAGATCAGTTCGTTAAAACATTTGCCGAAACAAAAGTACGTCGTATTATAAATGTATTGTTGGATTTTTTAGCATAATTACAGGATTAAAAATATATGGTATGTAAATATTATTAAATTAAATTACTGAATAGTTACTAAGATGTAGTATTTTTACTAGAAAATCGTAAAATATTTTTGTAAATTTAACAATAAAAAGAAGAATGAAACTGCGGCCAATAAGGGACCCCGAGCCACATTTTGCCCGGAGGTCCCGACTTGGATAGTTACGTCACTGAATTTTTTTCGTGGAAGTAGGACAGGGAGGTGGTTCTAAAATTGAATGAAATGATTCATAACGACTTATTCTCTCTTATTCAAAAATAATTATCTTGTGTTTGAGATTCGTTTGCATTAGAAATACAATATACTGAGAATGTCTTAAAGTAAACAAGATAATTTAATTTCTCATATATTTCATCACATTTTTATCTTTTGATTGTCGAACGTAGTAATTTGTTATACAATCTATAGAAAGGTTTTCAATTGGAAAATAAACCAATATATTCTTTAAAAACATTTTCAGAATTTTGTTTGTGTGATTTTGTGAAAAAGAATGAAATTGAGAAAAAAACATAGTTTTTGCAAGAAAAAAGCTTGTTTATATTGAGATGTAAGACAATATTAGTATACTTTTTTTTGTTCAGGAGAACAACTGTATTGAAGACAAGCGTTTCGCTAGTTTTTACAATTAGGTTACTTCCCACTATCATAAGGAAATATAGTAATAAAACCGCGAAATATCTCATTGAGCTTGATTATGTAAAAAAAATATCAGTGAATGGAATGGACGTCGGTGATGACGTTATGTTACCAAAAAACTAAAATATTATAAGAAAATTAATGCAATACTAAGTATATAATAAGAAAGAGATCAGTCACCAATAATTTGAAATTAAAATAAAAATTCTCTAAAAGGGTCATTTATGACTCACATTTTCTTTTACATTGGATCTATACGTCACATCTTTACGGCAAGATATAAGGAAGCTTTTTAGTTTCAATATTGGATCGAATGGACATCTTACGATGTATTCTAAATTTGCTTTCAATATTTATTTTTTTGCAATTATGTTTTAAGATCTTTCCTTCATGAAAAATGCTTTTACGGGAAGAAATTTCATATGTCCTCTCATATCTTATCACCCCGTGCTTGTTTCCCTAGCTGTTCCTTTAAACACAACCATTAATCTTCCCTTCTCCCTCAAAAGTAGGGAAGACGTTCGAGGCCACATTTCCTAAACAACGTGCAGATTAACGTCTTCTTCCATCAACTTTTACGAATAAATCAATATCTACGTAATTCATCTCGGAACACTTTCGAAGTTTTAATAAATCTATCTTTTTCTTCCAGATATTTCGTTTTTAACACTTGTTTTTAACACCTCTATTCTGAGCATTTTAGTCAATATTCTTATTTTTTGTAGAGCCATTTGTATGTATTATACCTTGAATTTTTTTTCTGCGTTGGAATCAGCTATTCCTATACTTTCAAACTCACAAGCAAAGTACGCAGAAGCATGTCGGGTTAATAGGTAGCGTATAATGAAAAAGGATATGTTTTAAAGAAAAAAATCGTTTCCCCAATTTTTGAAGACACTTTTTATAGGTTCAAGAAATGCATTGTAGTTCGGAGATAGTGCATTTTCTTTATTTCCATGAAATCTAATAAATTTATTGTCAAAAAACAGTACAAACTGCGTATGACCACGTGGAGGACAATAAACTAATTTACTCTCCGGAAGCAAGCAAGGGACCATCCCA
>NNCF01125825.1:343430-376621 GCA_002313205.1 Laupala kohalensis
CTAGAGAACCTGTAATCCCATGACGGACGGAGTAACAATACCCGTGCCAAAACACATCTTGAGACTTACCATCGATTTTTATCAAATAATTCTCTGACTATAAATTCTATTTATATTTTGTTACGAACTAGGTGCTCCCCATAGACTATTGGGCAGCGTTTAGACAATACCCGACCAACCAGGTAGACTAGGCGCAGTTGCTGAGTTGGCGGAGCCGATGAGGAAGCAACTACTATCTTTTTTGCGAACATCTTCAGACTGTCAGGCATTACTACAAAAATCTCTTTCCACACGTTAGATCTTCGTCTGAACCTACTCGAGACTTCGTGAAACCCAACAGCTGCCTCGATTTCTTCTCAATTGTCCTACACCTGTCTTGATGACATATTGCCAACTCTACCGCTGGATCAAGAAACAAGACAGAGGAAAACAAATTGATGCTCAAAGCGAAAATCGCGTTCTTTAATGTTGGTGTGAAAAGTACGTGAGGCAATTTTTGCGGGAGTATTGATCCTAGGTTCGCCAGATAGGAAGGTTCAGAAACGCGTCTGCGACGTGAGCAGATTGTAAGACGAAATTTCTGTTTACTTTGGGAGAGTGACAGGCAATATCTTATCGGTGGATAGTACGCTCGAAATGAATAGTAGAACACTCCGCTATCTCAGCTGGCGCAAAATCTACGTAGCTGGTATCACAGACCTTTACTAGAAATATACGGCGTATGTCGCACGTCTCGAAAGTGTTTAAGTTATTCTTCGATAAAGATACATTGTCGCAAAAATGTATCAACGATGAAATCTCATTTCCTCACAAATCTCCACAAAGGACGCACATCAATTCAACAGTCTCAAAACACAATCCGCACATGTAGAAACGTCAGAAACGAAACACGAAAGGGAACGTGCTTTTCGTGTAACGGTAACATTCGTCACCGTCATTGCGTCTGTTCAAGACTTGTGTGCCGTGATCCATCATGCGTCTCCTCGTCTTTTCCTCCGCGCACTTTTCACGCGACTGCGATAACGGAGTCTGTGGGATGGCGATGTGAGATGACAATGCGGGAGAAACGCATAGAAAGAGGAATACGTTTATGTAATGGGAGGCATAAGAGATGGTTTATTTGTTTGGTTGGTTTTTTTCATTTATCTTGATCTTAGATCATAGATCACCTTGCCTTTATCAAAGTCATTACAGGGTTCTGTTGTATAGAATCTTCATTTCCTTTTCATGTCTATAGATATGTCACACCCATTCTATTCCTTCTTCATGGCATCCTGTATTGTTCCAATTTCTGTTACGTGGTCTAAAAATAAATTAAATTTAAATTCATCTTCTATTAATTTTTCTTGTATTTGCCATCCTAAAAGTCTAAACATCTATAATCCGAAATAAATTTTGTTTCTACCAATAAACATGAATTCCCAGAGTACATGAACTGGAGGCTTGTGTTATAATTCTTGGATTCCATGAAACAGGACGGCACGAATATGGTTTCTGATTAGATCTGTAACAAAATAAACTTTGAGCGCTCATACCTCGATTTCTGTCCGACGAAACAGTAACTTATGACTGAATTTGTTGCAAACTTTGTCAGCTACAACTTTTACTTTTATCATTTTTTGATATCTCGCGTAGTTTTTTATACTCGTATTTACCCGTTTTGACACCCCTTTAGATCCATCCACAGATGCCAACCTGTCTGATTTTCTTTCCCCATTAAAGTGACCCCGGAACCTAACTTTCTGCTAAGTTTGATGTCTAGAGGATGTTTGTCGAGTTAAAAACTTTATTTAATGCTGTAGAAGTGAATTATGATTCGGAGTTAGTTGGAACACATTGTTATAAACGTAAATAGGAATACAAAACAAAATTTCTCCTTTAAATAAACTATGATGAAATTATATATATGTTTATTACTTTCATTATTTTTTAATTATGTCATTTATTGTTTTAACACACTTCTATGGTAGCCCGGGTACTAGTACAGATGAGATACGTATCGTTAACAAATTTGAGTACTGTATCTTAAGAGATTAGATATAAATGCTATTAGGAAACCATGGGAAGTTGTTAGAGGATGAGATTATAATTGTGAGGTACGGAGTACTTCAAGAAAGGGAGCATAGGGCCCGTCGGCATTTGGAGTACGAGCTAGAGGAGAGTGTAACGATGAAAGGAGATAGAAATGGAGGCTGTACTGACAGGAGAGGCGGGATGGAGGATAAATGGTGTAGGGGTGATAAGAGGGTGGACAGAGGAATAGATTCATCCATCACCCGCAGCCACGACCTCCTTTGTGCCTGACAGCCGCCAGGCGGATGTATCACCAATGGAATATGCTGCGAGAATTCTGGAAGGGCTGAGATAGAGATTGGGTATAAAAGTTTCTCGCGAAATTCTTTTACCACCCAGTGAGTGGCTTGCGCTTTTATGTGGATACAGAATGCCGGAAGAGGGAAACAGACAAAGAACTTCATGATGAGTAACTCTTCACATGTACCTGTTTACATTTTTCTGCTGATTCGATTTGTTCAAGTAGTTGGTGTTAGCTTCATGTGTAGATAAGAGCAAATACATTGAAATAGCAAAGGATAAAAAAGAGAATACTGCACGTAACCAGAAGCGGTTTTGTATGTTTACTTAATATCAACTTCTTCACTGGGAACGAAGAATGAAATACATTCCTGGACAAATACAGTTATATGGCTAACATATTATGGCTAACATTTATTTTTCTCGCGACACCGGAGTCAAAGAAAAGTTTAACTTCATCTCGTCTACATTTACGTAAAGGTGACAATCGTATTCAAACGCCACATTGAAGTGCCACCCTTTCTTTATACGAAACAGTCTCGTTCACGAACACTATACACGCAATAGTAGTAATATTCATCGTCCTAGAGTGTCAACCACTCTTTGCCAAAAGGGACCATACCATTCGGGAATCGTTCTATATAATTCCCTGCCCAAGAATATAAAAGACATTATGAAATTGAATATCTTCAAATCCGCGGTTAAAAACTACCTCCTGCACCAGTGCTTCTACACTGTAAAAGAATTTATTGATTTTAATAAAAGTTAAATTCGTCTTGTACTTTATCACGCCATTGCTGTAGCACTTTTTAAATAACTTATAACAATTTCAAAAACTATTTTCTTGCATGGTTGTGTTGCCGTATGGCTCATATTAATTTAGTTTTATGTGTACTCAACTTTGGCACGGTTGTGTACATTAATTCTGTAGCCCCATCCTGGCCCGGGTTTTTCTCCGTTTTTCCTTCGGGTAGAGGCGGATTTCTTATACAGGTTCTCTAGGCTTTGTCTAGGGGCGTGTTTATTGTAACAATAAATCGTGAATTTAGTGTTATTTCAACTCTTATGATTTTTAAACACTTTACTCAGAATAATCTATAGTTCGATAATAACTTGTATATGTAAATTTACAAACATATTTGCGTTAAATTACAAACATATTTACGTTAAATTACAAACATATTGACATAATATATGTATTATTACTCGCAGCTAACTTTTTNCTTGATCGGAATTGATGGGATGGTCCCTTGCTTGCTTCCGGAGAGTAAATTAGTTTTTTTTCCCTTCACGTGGTCATACGCAGTTTGTACTGTTTTTTGACAATACATTTATTATTATTAAAAAAAACGAAATACCCATTTATGCATTCTTGACAAGTATTAGTTTATCTGCGATACATAAAATTATAATTTCAGACTATTTTGAAGTGTATGAAAATATATTTGGATGCTCATACTACGTACCCTTCATTTTTGTCATAAAAATCTGGAGATATACATAAAAACATTAGCTTAAAATCATCTAAATATGAAATATGAATAAAATTGATAACAGTTTCTTTAGACTCTAGGTGCAGAGGTGGAAGATTAGACTAATTTTTCTGTGTGTATTTTCATCACAAAGTGTAATTTAATCATAGTTACGTGGCAACGGTTAAAGTAGTTACAATTATCCTGTACAAGTACCTGATTGTGACTTGCTGGAGCATCTTTTCCTAGCCTGTCGTCTATTCGTCAAAAGTCACTCAATTATGTTCATTGAGAAACGTCATTTAAAAATGAGCGGGCAGTTTTATTATGACTGTTGTCAAAAGTTACAACGACTTTTTAACATAGGATTCGTGTCCAGGAACCCTAAAAACTATAGGAAACACATTTTCATATCGAAACGTTGGAAAATGAGACTGTTAAGTTCAAGTGTTTCAGAAATACGATTTCCTATGACCCCTTTTTGTCTCTAATGGCTGAACATCCGGGCTCTCATAATGAGATATTGTGTGTAACTTATAAGAAGGTTCCGGCATGAATATTCGCGGAAATGAAACGTATATTTTCTGTTTGAGAACGTGACAGTGAAGTGATTATTCTGTGACGAAGCAAGTCTCTTTGTTGTAGGGTAAAAACGAGGTGAAGATTCCTTTGCGGCTTTCGTCACCCACTTTTCTTGCTTCCGCGAAGTATTCCACTACAAATGGTCCAATAACATTCGTTCCATATGGTTTGATTAATACGTTAAGGAAAATAGTTCGGTTTGGAGAAACCAAAACAAAACCCGAAAATAAAAATAGAAAATATGAGAAATTTAAAATACTACCATAACTGTTTCGCCAATACTACTGAAAACTCTACAAAAATTGTACTATTTGAATAATAGTTACTTTAAATTAAAGTGCTAGAACAAATAACTCTGAATGTCACTATGACATTATGACGTCTATTTCTTGATTGTTGATACAGAGAATATTATTCGATCAGAGGAGTATTCATCAGAATTCTACTTTAAACGTAATTATCCATCAATGAACAAAGTATTTTGGATTCTGCTGATTGGATATTTTTGTCATTGTAAATTTCACCAACTACCTCACTTGAAAGTTTGTAAGCACATTCAGTAGTGAAGTATCACAATAAACCCCTTCGGAATGAAAAGCACAGAAATTTACCGTAGAATGTTTTGAGGTAACTTCATTTCTCTTCTGGATCTGTACTATGCGCACTTACGTATTCATGAACCACTTTTGAGAGCACATGTAAGGTTTGAATCTTGATACAAAAAAAGTGAATGCCTAATCTGACATCTTTGAGGGGACGTTATGATAATTTACAAAGCTGAGAGCGCGCTGTAACTTTTTGATAATGAATGAATTGTTATTTCCATTCATAATGTGATTTTTTGTTTCAAAGACCTAAATTGTGATGAAATGGAACACCTAGTTTACATTCTTGTTCCTTCTATTTCAAACAAAATCATACATTCATAATCAGAAGAAAATTGTTTTTGAATCATTGCTTCCAAGAAAGGGATTCAATAACCCATAAATCTGCGATAAATTGTGTTGTAACATTTTTTAGATAAAAGTGACTTATTGAAACATGATTAAACACTACATTCTGGCAATCGTACTTATTCATTTATTCCTCGCGAACGACACAAGAATCGTAATTTTTCTTCATCCAGTTTTTAGTTCTACACGTTTTCAGCGCATAATATTCTTACATTATACTGCAATAGTTTTGGTGTCTTTATTGTAGTTTTACATTTCCAAATATTGTTTTTATGATTTGGAAATATTTCATCATTAGAATCTGGACTTAATAATTAATTTTTATTACAATTTAGTAATTATAATCCTTTATCATTTGTATTAAATTAACTCGATTTCTTGCCTTTTTATTCCTACTTCTCTTTTCGCGTCGAAGCTATTTCTCTGCTGTGTGGAAATGGCTTTGTAAACGTGACAAACGCCGCACACGAGTACACGTTGGTTGCTGTTTTGCACGTTGTGTTGACAGACGATTCGTGACTTCAGGTTCTTGGATGAAGTGTCTTGTCCTCACTTTCTCCAGTGATACAGCTCTTTGACCGAAAAGGCACGAGAGTCAATGAATGAGTTAACCAAATTTGGTACATTTCTCAATACCGGCAGAATGAAGTTACTATTTTAAGAAGTTTAGGTATGGACAGTGGCATTCGCAGAAACTAATGTCGGACGCGGTTTAACTTAAAGACATTGATATTATTCACGTTTACAATCATAATTAAATTGATATTATTAAACCGATCGTTTTTGTAGACAAAAAATAAAAAAACAGTCAATTTAAATTAAGGGAAGTCAGTATACTTTTCTGAAACGTTTTGTGAAAGATAAAGTACGCGCTACGAAAAATTTACTTGAAGGCTAATTTTTAAATCAGGTTTTACATTTTTTTAATATACTGGTATTATTTGGATTTTGGGGAAGGAGGCAGCACTCTGAGATGCTTCCACTGCGTAAGGTCGTAGTAGTAACATGGATTTATCGCATATCTTTTCCCCGTGTAGGTACACTGAAGAAATATATACATAACCAACCCTTTAACACGTAGGTACGTGTGAAACTTGCACTTAAGTGCACACAACTTACTGTGCCGCCTGGATTCACTTATCTCTTGTATGGGGATGTGTTGGGAGTTAGGTCTCGATGGAAACAGTGTATAGTTGCGGAAGGGGAACGGATGATGTGGTGGACAACACCCCTGCCATCGTCCCGGGTTTGATTCTTGGCGTGTAGCTATTTTCATCTGGCCAGAAGTTATCACATCTTCTCCATGTGTAGGCACACGGAAGAAGTACATGCATTGATGACACTTTTTGTGATTTAGAAGGATTTGTGAGAAATGAAGGAAGAGCATTTGACCCGTGGATCATTTAAGAGATAAGTTTGTGAATTTGTCTGTTCTTGCTGTTTCTGCGTGCATCTTTTTAAGGACTTCGGGGCTCATTATGTAATTCTATATGAACGGGTTAAATCAATAAATTGAATTCTCATACAACACCGCTCTGCAAAATTATTCAGAACTTTCTAATACAAATTCATAATAACATTTTTGTAATAGCGACATCACCCAAGACCAGCGTACCTCCTTTCTGTCACTTTGAGTGCGAATATTCGAAAATATTAATGTTTATTTACTATGTATCTAAAACTATGTATATTTTTGATAACTGTTTTGTTAGGTGCTATAATGTGATTTAACGTTCTTCCTATCTTCCGATGTCGTAATTTAGTCGATTAACTCCTATTTGAGTGAAAGATTAAAACAACAAATTTAAGGTAGACTATTGAAGAAACACAATATAATATAATTTAGTCCCGCTAATAATCCTGTCGTGTTTGATGTTTGGTAGAATGAGGGTGATGAACGAGGATTTTCTCCTTGGTGTGTTTTGTAGAATTTTCATTTTTCCAAGATTACACGCACTTTCTTCGCTCAATAAAACACGATATTTCCATTCTTCAAAAATAAAACAATTACGAAACCCACAACGAGCGCTTTAACATCTGAATTATGCGTCCGAGCTTATTTTAGACAAACAAGTGTATAATGTGCTATAATAACAGGCCTGCCAATCTCGTGGGCGTTCGGGCGTGTCCCGTGTCCTGCGCTACGCTCCTGCCCCACCTGAATGCTCCGCGATCCACCCAAGGACGAACGCTCGGTCCGCATTTGTTGTGTTCCGCCCTCGCGTTCACTTCCCCGACCGCTGCCACCATCCTTCACTCGGGCGCGAAGCGTCGATGTTTGGCAACGTACCAGATTTATTTGTCGTCAACATGAGACGAATATGTATTACTTCGGTCGCTTTTGATTTAAATGAACACGTCAGGTGTAAAGAAAATCTCCTGTTTAGAGACAATAAAAAAATTCTAGGAAAAAGGGAAAAATTACAGTTAAAAACGAAAACTGAAATTTATGAAATTGTTAAAATTATTTAGTATGGATGGGGTTATTACCGGGTTATTATTCTCCCATTCCTGCTCCTTCTCCTCAAATGTCATCTGTGCTCACATTAAATCATAACTGTTTCTTTTATAGTCACATTGTAAAAAAAGTTGAAATAAAATAAAACGTAAGCTCCGCGTTTAGTTGTTTGTTCGGTAACTTTTCTGAATTTGTGTAAAATGCGGAAGAATAAAGTTTTTTTAAACTAGAAAAATAAAAAGTAGCAGCTATATACAAAGTATAGGACTCTTAAAAAAAACTAGAGTAAGGAAATAAAACGAATAGGATTTGTGTATTTTTTCATCGTAATAACATAAGTAAGGAAAATGGTATATAGTCGTAAATTGCAGAAAACATAACAGAAAATGGACAAAAAATATGTGCTTCAGGAACTGAGCTAAAATGACATGAACTAAAGGCTAGTAACAATTAAAGTTTGGGAATTGATAAAAAGTAGATCAAAGCGTACCTAAAAAACGGCTGAATAAACTTATTTTTCTATTCGATCTATAAATAACTTTTGCTCTTGACAACTCATTACATTTTCGTGATGTAACTTCTTGAAGGAGTATCATACAATGTTTGTGAGGAAATGTGAACTTGCCTACTCTTTACATGCAACGATTTATCTTAGTAGTATTATATGTTAAATACTGCATTAGCATTTCAAATTCATAACACCTATTCGCTAAACCTTGAATATGAGTTATTGCTTCATCATAACAGTTTAGAGAGTGATATTAATCAATTTATACCTTGTTAATTAATTATATGCTTTCATGTGGTGTCGTTGGAAACTAGAAAAACAGTTTTGTTGAAATTAGCTACAGTGAAGGACAAAGCAAATATTGCTCCTCATCACAGGGTGAAAAATTTGCTTTATTTGAAACATTTTCTTTTTGTATATTTTATGGGAAAAAATAAAGTTTTGAGTAGACAACATTTTTTTAATGAATGAGTAATTGTATTAATGTAGAAAAGTTATAAAGAGTGAAGAGGAGGGTACATGATCTCCTTCCTGAACATATCAACATTTTACTGTACTTACGAAAGTATTGTCAAAGTTATGAATTAAAAAATTATGAAAGTATTTTCTGAAATTATGTATACAATTATTAGACATTCTGCTGACAACCATTAGTCATAAAAAATCTTTTTGACAGGATCACAAACATCACAACATCCAATGATTTAGAAATCTCTTAGATTGCAGTGAGCCTCACCGCCAGGTAACAGATTAACCCCGGTCCCGTCTCCCATTTTCATTCGACGTAACATGATTAATCCAATGATTTATGTTTATATTCGATTCCAGAGGTTAGAGAGTTAATGAATACATTCATCTTCCTTTCCATTGCATCAATCTAAATGATGGCAACTCTTCAGAAAAAAAATACTGACTATAAATGGATATTTTGTTGCCCTTAATAGTTTTTGAAAAGAACATTATTAAAATGTTACTGAAACGGGGTCAAATTTAGTAGTATCAAATAGTCGAAAATAGTTTTTCAAATCCTCGGAAACATTTTGTTATGTTGTATGAGTCAACGATGATTTTTGCGAATATCAGAGTACAAAGTGAAGAGGGAACTTGTATTTAAAAATTATCAAAATTATGAAACTGTGGTCACTAGAAATACGAAGTAAATCTATATGTAAGCTATGAACAAAAATTTTAATTAAAGAAAGGATAGTCACTCAATATAAAACTTTATTTCGATGTATTTTTTAATATTCTTCAATAAGCAACCGAAGAGACTTATTATCGACATGGAAAACATGTTGCTCGTATTGTTGTTTTGTGTGCACTCGGTGATTTATATGTTAGGATTGTCACAAAATATGTGATGCCTGCCAGTGATTGTGCCGCTGGTTTATTGGTCACAAAAGACATAAAATATTTTAACACGCCATATATTTTCGAATTTTGGCAAATATAAGTCGGTTGCTTCTCTAGATAAAACCACATCGGAGTTCATTATGAAACGATTGATATAATTTTCTGACAAGAGGATATTCCACGTGAATTGAGAAATCTTGGACATAATTAAAGACAAGGGAAAATCTCATAAGTAATTTTGAATTTAGAAAATAATTGTAATGAAATTTACTCAATGAAATGTGCATTATGTATTTTGGACTGTTTTTACAAATTAATAACATAATGTGGAATACATCCTTTTAATATGACATTTAGTTCTTTGTTTTTGAACTAAAAAATCATATTCGAAGGATAAAAAGACAAATACGTGAAATATTTATATAACAAGGCTTAGACATATTAGAACTAAATTGTTAATACCAGAAACTTGTGAGGCATGTTTTTCAATTTATGATTTTTTATAGAATATATATTTGTATGGAAACATCAAATATAAATTTCAAAAGAATTCGACATAAAAATCATACTGGTGATTTCAATTGATCCGAGCGAATTTAAACTTTTTTTTTTAATTTTGCAATTACGTACTTAACAGTTCCTTCGCAATTTGTTGGTACAGTACTCTGACGTAAATATTTATAAACTGTAACGGTTCTTCGATAGGTAAACACTTAGAAAATAAAAGGAGGCAAACGTCTGTAGAGCAAAACGGTTTTAGTGCTCCTGGTTTTCAATATAAAATCTTCCAAAAATGTATGCGAGATTTGTGCAAAGTTCTAGAAATAATCAGTCATAATCCATTGTTCTTCAATATTTGATGGCTACGATTTTTTAAATCAGGTGTTTTTTGTTTGGAGTTTTTGTGTTTTCTCGTTTCTGTAAGAACTATTCACACGTTTATCCATGTAGTGTTGGAGAGTGCACCCAGCGGCTCCCCGTAGCTCTCTCGGAGGTTAGTTGGAGTTGGCTGTTAAATATATCACGCGCGTTCACAGCTGTTGCTGGGAGAAGTCGTGTATGACAAGAGGAACAGCTGCACGGATGAGGGTGGAATGAGGCAACGTACCAAGTGTGGGAGGTAGGCTCCGGTGTCTGTTGGAGAAGGTGTGGGGTGGCCACCCTCTTTCGGCGGTGCGTTTCGTCCCTGGCACAACGTCTAGACCCGTGAGATTGACGAAGAATGAAAAGATTCGTCGAGATCTTTCCGTCCAACTACTCTGCTTACTTCTCATCACCTCTGTTTTAAACTTAGTTCTCACGTAGATTATAATTTTTAATCAAGAAAATAACATTATCTCCTCCGTACCTATCTATTATTCTTATTCCCCGATCGGAAAGAACATAATTTTTTTAAATTCCTTATCTCCATATACCTCCCTCTACTTCTTCTAACATACTTCCTATCGACTTTTGGTCTCATTTACACCTCCTTCGCGCCTGACATACACCCTTCAATTGCGTTTAATATTTTGTCCACCACAATTTTCCCAACCTATTTTGCTCCTCATTTCTTCTTTATGCAATCTGTACCCTTTGAACATACTTTTTTATTGGTCTAATTTATCGAACCATTCATTCTCAAATCACCCTCTTCAGCATTTCTATCCTAATTATACTCATCTAAATTTATAGTTTTCTCATATCTTTTTGCGACGGTTTGGGAAGAAAATGAATGTGTGCGTAGATGAGGAAGTGAATTGGCTGAACGTACTATTATGTGGGAGTGAAAGAGGGTGATTTATAAGTGAGATAAAAGGACGGACAAGTTTAAGAATGAAACACACAAGAGTTTGTCATGGAAAAAGAAATATATGGAAAATGGGATATGTTTAGATCGCAGTTTTGAAGTATGCATTACGAAATAGTGAACAGTATAATACAATGAAAAAAAATACTAATATAAATGGATTGATTAAGTCTTATGCAGGATAGCCGAAGGCTAGCTGAAATGTTTAAAAAGTTAATGTTCCATCATGGGGATGGAAGGCTTTCATAGGGATGTCGAAACAAATTTCTGAATTCTATCGTGACTTTACAGTAATAATATTACTCTGAATGCGAGCAATGCTCGGTATCAGATGAAGAAGACATGAGAAAAGTATACATAATAACATAATACGGAGTAAATAACAAATCAAATGTCAAAATATCTGTAAAACACAGACATACATAGTATAAATTGGTTAGTAAATTAGGACGGATGGTAAGAACATTAAGACTGATGGTAACATCGAGAAAGAAATTGCATGTAAGGAATGAATAATCTATATCATATCCATATGAGTGCATGTTCCCACATATGCGTATAACATATATTGACATATATTTACACATGTATCATGAGGTAGAATGATATCTCCTTCAAAACAGGGATTGATCCAATGGTCTTAATTTCCATTGAACTCATCCTTGAATTTCACCTGAGGAAAGGAGTTGTGACGAGACAATGAATATTTTCGGACAAGAGTCGGGAAACTACTACAAAATGGGTACTACCAAATGGGTACCCAATAAAGAAAACAACGACACTCCTCAGTTTTTCTGAACAATTTGCGTTGCTAGTACTACCATAACGCACTCCAATTCTATGTCTGTTAGTATCGTCCTTATGGAACCAACTTCACAGATCTTTCAATGACAAACGCGACGTGTACGTATGCTCAATGTTCGTGTAAAGTTGATCGTGACATCTTCGTGCAACGCAACCAATCTTTAACCTCGCAACTGCATCGTCTCTCTAATGGACGCTTCATTCTCTGACATGTTTGTGACGTAAGTACGGAGTAGATTACAGCCTCTTTTGAACTTGAAAGGGAATGTATTGGAGATAATTATCTTGAAGCCACCGGAATATCTCTAATGATTTGGAAGCGCATTATTATAGGTGGCGACTTCATAGAGACCGACAAACGTTTAAAATTTATGACGACTATGCAGGAACCGTTTTCAGACACAACGAAAGGATCTTGTTTAGACTTCAAAATAGTAGTTAGTAAGAAAAAACCCTCACGTTTGCTCTTATTCATAAAAAAAAATATCACGAAACAGTTTTTCGCATTNAACCCTCGACGTTAACAGACACGCGCGTATTTTTTCTTAGGTTTCATCTTTCAGATGTTGCCGCTATTTCTAACCAATTCGAACTTGTTCACTTTCTAGAGAATGTAAATTTGAGAAGTCCTCATTTACATATGGTTAAAAGTAGCATTTATAAAAACTATTTTCGCAAAAAAACAACAACTTGTAATTATCAAGTAAAAACAAGATACCCCTCCGTGGCTACGGTGTCAGCGTGCTAGCTCGTCACTAAGACTTCCCAGGTTCAATTCCGGTCGGGGCAAAAAAAATTCTAGCTTTTCAGTTCTATGTCTCAGTTTATATAGCTGTGGCGTTTGAAAGTTCACCCTCCGCAGTTAACAGCCGCAGTTGTAATACTCGGATACAGCTATCTAGACGTCGTTCCCCCAAAAATACACGTGACTAGTAAATAAACTCACACAAAACTGAGCCTTACTAACACAAAACTAAGGACCGTGGTTCTTAGTTTGCCTATTCGAGAATACATACAAAAACAATACTCATATATAAAACAGCATAACTCTTTTCTTTGTAATTAGGATATTTTTCCTCAAAACAACTTTTAAAAGTGCCAACCGATTGACATCAAATAAAAAATATGTGTTCGCAAATGATATCGTGCATATGAGTTTAGTAAGGCGACGAGACCGAAGACTGCAATTTGTATCAATTATTACTGTCGACTCAGAAATAATGTAGACACGAGTTTACGCTATAGTATTCACTGAATCAATCATCGAATTGACTGAATGCATTGAAACAGACATAGAATGCTACTTAGTTACATTACAATTGAAGAGTTTCGAAAAATAATGGTATAAGTGTTGTTGTAAAATACGTGAGAATTATACAATGAAGTATGAAATCTCATTGGAAATATAGATCAGCACTATCCAACTTATCTTGACCATTTTCTATACACATTAGATCACTCGGGTCGCCACGGGATGGGGACATATCAAGTTAAATACATTAATTATAACATACGATTTATTTTTGGATGATCACAATACTTTTTATTGTGTTTTATTAATACAAATATAAGTTACAATTCCAAACATTTCGTAAGTTATAATTTATTTATCTTGACGCAAATAGAAGAAAATAAGTTCACAGAATCCGCCACAAGTACTGTGTGCACACACGTAAATATAAATACACGCACGACTGCCGTCATCCTCACGTTAATTTGGAATTTCCCTTGGACTCGGATCGTAAAGTTATATATCAGCGCTGTAAATAGAATATTGCAATGCATTCATATGTTTTATACCGGAGTAAAACACAGTTGGAAAATAGCAATGTTATCTCTTCTTCCCCCTTCTGTGTTATTAGAGGCATTAAACTTGTATTATTCGCTCAGAATTACATCATTCGACCCTCGAATGTTGGTCATCATGGTTTCTCGTATTCCTGTGTGTGGAACTGTAATTTCCTATGGAGTTTCATGGCTTTTATTACTCCATCCCTCTCATGTGGTAGTATAGACCGCAGTGTGTAACTATCTCATCACATACACTGCTCATATCAAACGCTGCCAACATCGTAACTGCCATCATTGAGCAGGAACAAGGGTCGTGTATGTTTTAGAGGTTGATACTGGTGGAATTTCAAAAGAGGAATGATGTTTCTGTTGTATCAATATGGTGTTCAAATGTCACGAATACGTTATTAAATGTCATAAAAAGGTGTTAAACGTCAATAAAAAAAGGTAATGATGTGAATTTCACATTTCTTTGTAGAAAAGTGCTTTGAATTTAGTTTCATCTTCTTAAAATCAAATCCACGACATTCTTGTTGTATTCACAAATTTATGATTCATCAGCAGAATTTGCTTAGGTAGTAAAATTCGATATTATCTATTTTCGATAATAATTGTTATAGGGAATGGTAAAGGTTAAAAAATTAATAAAGAAAATATTTCGTTTTACTGTATTTAAAGCTTTGTGGCCGCTTATGGATTATGATATCTCACTATTATATCCACACAAACACACGACCCACATAAGTGACCCACAACATTTGGGGAATGAATTGTCTACTACAAGTTGTATGGTGAATTTGATTAACATTTATGTAAAAAAACTTTTCTGAATTCTTATCTTGGATAATGAATAGTATTTCTTTTAATTTCGAAGTAACTGAGAAGCCTGATGTCCAAATTACCACTTCGTGAAAATACCAGAACTACAAGATTTTCGTAGACAATGCACGTTGTAAAATGCTAATAAAAATAATACGGTTTTATCTATTATATCAAATGAAATTCAATATTACACTAGATTTTTATTTATCCTAATGAATTGTGTAGTACAAGATTTAAGGTGTTTTCAAGCAAAATAAAGGTAAGCACCTATTTAAGATAAAAACGAAACTAGTATACTTCATCTCATAATATACAGACTGTCAAGAAATTTACTTTTAATAGCATGCAAAAAATTTCGAACGAAGCTTTTACCTCTTCAGCCAACACCCAAAGGGATATAATATATTGTATTGATGATTACTTTATTGTGCATTATTGTTCTGTGTACAACTCTTACGTTATGCTTTTGATTGCAAAAGTTATTTTAAATTGATACAGAATAGATTATTCAACCAGACAATGACGAAGAAGGTTACGTCTATGACGAACCTTTCATGTTTTTAGTTAAGGATTTTAAGTGTGAAGGACTGTAATAATTTCCAAAAAACACAATTTTGATTGTTTATCTGCACCTGAGTCTAGCCCTAAAGAAGAGATAAAATTTAATCTCAACGTTGGCTAAATAAAATATAATAAGGAAAGATGTCTTACTTTTTTGAAAGTTAATGAAGGTGAATGTGATAATGGGAAATTGATGAATGAAATTCATTGTCTTTAATTGTGACACATAGACTCTCCAAGGTTTTAATTGTGATTTTAATAATAATAATAATAAAACAATCAGAGAATACCTCAACTATATATATATTTCTTCTTCTTTACTTATTTTAATTACTCCATAAACTGTAATCCTAAAAATGATCCCTTGTTTAGTTTTCCTTGAAGGATTGAATTTCATTACACTTTTTCTGTCTGTCGTGTGACGCCTTTCGGATTTGCGTAGGTTCCTGACGTGGGCACCGGCGGACGTTCGCTGCCCCACGCGTCGTTAAGGGTTTATTCATTATGCATGGACATAATGATGTACTTGGCCACCCCCTCTCCTCTTCGTCGTCGTTCTCCAATCCCTTCCACTTCCCTCAGTACCACTCCCTAAGAGAACAGTCAGCGCCCGTTTTACCCATCTAATTTTGTGTGGGAGAGGGATCCAAAAACGAAGATGGGGGTGGGAAAGTGTACTAAGAGAAGAGGTTCGTATATGAGATCTTAATTCAAGGGAGGGAAAAGATTTCTCCAAACTTTTGGATATGACATCCCAAACTTACAGTATCCAATTTCCGATCTTTGGATGTGACATCCCAAACTGTTAATATTCGATAGGTTGGGAACTTATGGTACCGAACCGACATTTAAGTGGAATACATGAGGGAACCCCAGCTGAAAACCTCAGCTCTCTCCACGAGAAAACCTCTCCACGCGAAAGAACTGAAGAAAAAGATGTCTGAACGCTATAGCGGACTGAAGCCTATTCTTGCAAACAAAAGGATCAAGCAGCATACAAAGCTTAAGCTCTACAAGGCCTGCATTCGGAGTTTAGCACTTTACGCCTGTAGTACCAGGGCAACCGTCTCCCCCACCTATCACAAACAGCTCCTCGCCCTAGAGAAGACATACCGTTAAACCACCGATACTAACGCCAAACACCACCATCCATCAACAGACCAAACTCCCCACAATAACTGAAACCATATGCACTCATGCCGCAAATCCATTCTCACCGCCTTTCAAGCTAACCCTACCCAGACCTTGTTCACACCCTACTCTACCCATCTCACACGGACAGTTACTCGTCGCTCTTTGCGTCGCTACCCGTCTGATATCCTTAACCTACCCTTACCCATATGAAACACGAGCCTACAGCTACAGCTTACTTACTTAAAATCCTTACTTAAGTAATAGTCGTTGTCATCAATGGTAGGTTTAGTGCGTTATTGTCACCCTATGATCGTTTAGTATAACCCAACGTAGGATTGAAAATTATCTATTTTTTTTTAATAAAAATATATTATTCTCTTAATTTTATAAATGAAATAGCCAGAACTTCAAAAATTATTATAATAGATGTTATTGTGTTACGTTACATGTGTTAAAAATTGGATAATGTTCATATTACATTTTTATTTGCTACATCCCTTTTGTATTCTAATAAAGAAATGTATATTATATGTGAGTTCTAATATTTATACGATTTATAATTTATTACATCACTTTGATATTGATTGTCTGTGAATAAATCAATCACATGTTATGTTATAGACAATCACATTATGTTCGCCAGCCAGTTTCTACCAGCACATCGTACATTAAATCTTTAAAAGAAGTGTTGTATCAACTTTAAATACAACCTGATGAGGGGACAGAACTTTGTCCCGAAACGTTGTTGTTACAAAACTTCTTCTAAAGATTTAATGCACCATGTATCTGTAGAAACTGGCGTGTGAAAATAATGTGACTGTCTATAATATAACATGTGCAAGTCAAATGTGTGACGATTTACAATTCTTATTAATACATTTTTTTGCGTTGAGAACTTATGTATCGAACTGATGGGAATAAACATAGCATTTTTAATAATAATAATAATAATAATAATAATAATAATAATAATAATAATAAAGTTTTTAAAAATTTGTTACTTACTGTAAATTGTAAATACTTACACGTCACGAATAGTATTTATTTCATAAAATGTTAAATCTTTCTACCGAATTGTGTGTTTCATTAAAATAATATTTACAAAAAAATGTTTGTACGTTAGGTGGGCGTTAATTGCCCACTACACCTTTTCAAATTTTCCTTCACATACTTTTGTGACCTACTCGATTACCCGTAGTGATACTCGATCACGAAACGCTCGAAACAGGGCTGCCTTCAAGTTGTTGTCTTTACTGTCGCAAATGTTTGATAATAGAGTATGGTGTAGAATAAACTCAAAACTAACAGACGTTTCTCTCTAGAATGTCAAATAAAATAATTTTACCAACTCTTCGTATGCTTGAAATATTAAATATTTCAAATTATTTTGATGTTTTTTTATCGTCAGTTTATTCATTTTTTCCAGCTAACACTAGAAATAATAATTATTTACATGGATGACCCGCGGAGCAGCGAAAAACTTTATTCTCTTTGTTGATTATACAGTACTTGAACGATAAAATAATCGCACAGCCCGTGATCGATACGCTTTCCGATATAGGCGCAAAACAGATATGATTAGAAATATTTGCAAATAACACTGCACATATGAACTAAACGTGTTTCTGTTCAGTCTTTATAGTTTGCTTACCAGTATGTATTTTTAACTTATCTTCTTTCAGGCGTGCATTTATTGATCAACTAAAATATTGTATATAGTTCGTCTGCAGAAAATTGGAACTGTTTTTATTTTTAAAATATGCAAGATATTGCATTCTTCATCAATAGCTAAAAGTGATTGGAAATTAAAAAGTAATTCGAGAAGTATCCTCATCCATATATTCCTAACTCACGTCAGTTAGGTAATGTAATATAGAAACGATGATGTATACACGGAAAATGGAGAAAAAGTAATTTACATGTATATTTTATTGACATATTGTATATTTGCTTGTACCAAAATTACTCATTATTAGCTCTTGCAACATGTCCTCAAGTTACTACGTTAAATATATAGGGTCACACTTTATATACATGTAAAATAAAATACTATCAAACATTTTGTACAAAATCTAAGAAGTGACTTTTTCCCAAAAACTTGTAACATTATTTACTTCGGGGTTTAAAAAACCTAATATTTTCACATTTTCCTTCATATACTTTCGTGACTAAGAACTTGGTCCGGTAAGTACGGTTCTACTGTAGTATCGAGCTCGCATGACGGAACCCATTGCAAAAGTCGGTGTAGTCCAGTTATTCATTATAAAAGTTAACTAAAAGTTTAAGAAACAGAAACGTTTGGATGTCTTGATTTTTATTTCTAGTTTCCACAAATACTTTACATTTTAAAAATAAATGAGCAGTAACTATATCATAGAGGCAGCCGTAACTTTGTCAAATTTACGCCCATTAGAGTTTACAAAGAAAAGAAACTCTTCGTTATTGCCAAGTAATTTAAGTATAAATGAAAGACTTTTAATTATATTGATTATTTTAGTGAAGCTCCGTTCTGGATTTAATCGTGACACACTTTTGGTTGTCGTTCTATCATATTCTCAACATTTCTCCTTGAATGGGATCTAAAATAAGGGAATGTACGATGAATATCCTGTAACGCGCGAACATGGTTTATGCGGGATGCAAGTAACACGACTAATAGTTTGCTGAATTAGTATCTCATACAAATATGAATTGCGAATTGATTTGCGGACTGAAATCTAATGATAATATAATACCCTGGGCGTCAATTTGATATTCACCAAATACTTGATACAACTCGCACCTAAGTTTACTTATTTGTTTTCTAATTAACTGTTTATGTTTTATTAGTATAATAATGACATTTATTTTAATGTAAATCTTATGTATTGGGACGTTTTACTTCGAAGTAATTTGCTACACGAAACTAACTTATCCTGTTTAATTAATTTATAAATATTTTTATGACTAATGCTATTTCATAATTTATTCTTTATTAAAATAATGAATCTCTAGTTACTTATAAAATAATGAATTCTTAATCCTTCGACGCTTACGTAACTACTGTAGGATATTAATACCTATGTAAATCCTTAGTGACACAACAAATTACATAAATTTACAACTTCACGGCAAATACTCTAAATGGTAGGACAGAGTAATAAATATTTCAATCGATTTCTTTCTTGTATCGTTATTACTCTCGTTCAACATCTTACGTGCGTGACTACTTGGGATATGTTTGTACACTATAACTCGAGAAGCAATTTCTTGTCAACCACTTGGTCGACTTGCGCCCACGGACATCCTGAAGCATATCGAGGAATATGCCAGAGTCGGCAAATAGAGAGCTGACAGTGAAATACTTAAACCAAACACGTCGTCTCCTTCCCCAAAGGCTGAGAACAAAACGCCTCTCCTATTAACCTGGACAAACGCGTTGCGGTCGAATTCACGCTTAAACACGGAACGCAGGGCGTCTCATCCAACAGACAGAGAAGAAGAAAAGTGAGGCGTGGGGCACCTCGCAACACGCACACTAACGTCGTTCCGCCTTGGTCCCCCCATGTCAAGTATCTTGGCGTGAATCTCGCTCGGAATCTTTCTTGGCGGCCTCACATCGAGTACTTGCTTGGGAAACTTTTTTCCAAATTCAAATTACTTCGCCCTCTCAAACGCTCTCGTTACCTCAGTCCCTTCCAGAAAAGGCACCTCCTAACCGCTTGTATTCGGCGAACTGCCACGTATGCGTGCGAAGTCTTTGCAGGTGCACCAAAGGCAATTCTCGGTAGGCTTAGCTCTGCCGAGCCTAAGATCGTGCGATACGCCCTCAGACCTCCTCCACGAACCCCAAATGCAGACATGTACGCCAGCATGTGCAGCCGAAATGTGCAGGCGAGGTCCCGGGCGCTGGAGAAGGCGTTGGGAGAGAATGCACCGACGGGGCACCAGATCTGCGGAAGGTTACACGCCGCCGTTGATGCCTCGCCCACACATTTCGGCTGCTTCCTCCAGGAAGACTTGAGGAGTTGCTTCAATCCAATTAGTCAAAACTAATTTTATGTTGTTGTTTTTTGGATTGGTTTATTTTTTATTTAAAACTTTATTTTTATAGTTTTATAGGTTTATTGATTTTTAATATAATATTTCAATGTGTAGTATAAATGAAATATTAAAATAACCCTCTTCCTGAAACCTAGGGGTTCAAAGGGGCCCCTAGAGATTAGTAAAAAGTAAACAAAACAGTAAATAAAGAATAGAAAAGTGCTTTTAAGGCTGCAATACCAAAGCAAAATCCCACCTGTCCTTCTGTGTAAATAATAATAAAAATTCTGAATACCGGTGGGAGTCTTCATCGATAAAAAAAAGAACTCTAGTAGCCTTTGCTAGAGCAGTTCGAGGTCTTGCTGCCTCTGCAAATATCTCTGCAATTAATCAGGCAGTTGGCAAACAAATTATCTGCGATGTCGCAGCCAACGGTTACATAGCGTCACGCGCAAATGGAAAGAGATTTTTCGTTTAAGTGAAGAAGGTCGATTGGAGAATGGTTGGAAATGGAAGGTCAACACGAGATGATGACATTTCTAAGCGTTTTAAATTTTCAGTCAATACATTTGTTACGTCTGGATTAACTCGGCTACAGTGAAGTAGACAAGTCATTGATGGTACTGGCACAGAGTCTATCGGGTTTTCCTGTCACTCATGAAATGAAAGTTTAATACTCTTGGATTTGAATCTTTGATCTGTTTCCCGAGAACTAGCTTGGAAATTTTATTCTCGTGGAATTGAGAGAGATTTGAAGAGTAATTCGGTCAATTTCACAAAACATTGAAATAATGCCGTACAAATGTTTAAAATTGATGCCAACTAACCAATTATAAACATAGAGGCTACACACACAATACCATTATCACTCCTCACTCTTGGGAATTTTCTTGTGCTGTCATGGAGTCGTATCTCTGAGAGAGTTGGGTTCAAAACTATATCGCTATGTAAATGATCATTAAACACCGTCTTTAAGTATTATATCCGTCAGAGCGACTATGTTAAAGTACCCCTCAAAACGTTTCAAACGATAGTTACTATTATTATAGATAGTTCAAATGATAGTTTCAAATTACTATGGGCATATATGGAGAAAATTTCGCGGACTTACATTATTTTTTGAATGTCCTGACAAAAGTGCCGACTTAACACAGCGAACTAATAAAACAGCAAATTTAAATAGGAACGCAATGACGTTAAGATTTTCGTACCTTACAAGAATTTACATGAATAATTCACCAAAAACAGTGGAAAATTCTGTTGTAACGTAAATGGCAACCACATCACGTGACTGAAGACAATGCGACCCTTATCAAAAAAAGAGTCAAACGACAATATAAATGTATTATCGAGTTTTAAATTCACAAAATAATTGTCCTCGTCCAACAGTAAAAATTAGTAGAATGAATTATTAACTAATTAGATCTACTTTAGTGAATATTTCCAAGTTTCGTGAATTGTTGGCAACTAGACTTCAGTCAACGCTGATATGATACCATACGGTACGATTCCCTTCATCACGTGAACCTTTCGATACCCACCCGAAGAGTGTAAAAGTGAGATGGTGTTTTCGCTGTTATTGCAAAATAGGAAAACCCACTCCGAGAACTTTGTCATGCTTAACTTAAATTTCATGACTTTTTTGGAGTTTCACCTATTTGTTCTCGCCAGACTATCATAAATTTGTTGTCTCCCTGTCGAGTGCCCAGCCATGGAATAGAATACGAAATTTGGATTCCTGAAAACTCGGGGAGCTACTTTATTATTACGAAGCAGGATACTTCATGTGATTCCTCATTACTATGATGCTCACTACGTCCATGTGATTCCACTGCAGGAGACAAAACCTGATATTTTGTACTGATTCGGGAAGGAATCCCACGCAGAAATTGCCGACGTTGATTCGACTTTCGACGTATTTCGACATGGAGAGTCGAAGGACGACTTCGAAGAAGTACGTTCATAGTACCAATACAAGAGGACACCGCAATAGAAGAGAGAGAATAGAAGACAGAGCAATAAAAGATGATAAAAACAGCTTATACAACCATGTTGCAGTAGCTCAGTGGTAGCCTCTTCGTTTTGAGATACAAGGCACCTTGGATCAAACCACACCGCAGTCTGGAGTTTGAAGACACAGGATGGAAAAAAGCGTTCTTATAAGAATGTGTGTTACACGCCTCATATAATATGATTTAACAAGGCAAGACGATGGATAATATTCATAAGAGTTGTAATTAAAATGATAATTTAACACTGTTGTCGCGGCGGCGTCATCTGGCGTCCAAGAAGCTTTTTTGACAACTTTCTCCTACGTTCAATCGACGTTACACGCGTACGCGTAGGAAACGTCTTCACGACGTTGTAACGATGTCGTTACGACTCAAAGTTCCTACGTGGGATATGATGGTGAAAGAAAAAATCAAACAAATATACAGAAGAACGTCGGTTATACGAATTGACATCATGGGAAAGAAATTGAACAAAACCAATAGCGACAATGTCGAACTTAACGAAGCTATATACTTAGCTGACATAAAAATTTCAAAATACACAGGTATTCAAACTTTCTTTGTGACATAAAATAATAATGAATAATCTTGGTCTATAAGTACGTACATACAAACAACTACATAATTTGTTTGTAGTTCACATTTTTCATTACGTATTATATGGTGCACACAAATAAACAAAGCTTCTTTTTAAGCGAATGTGCTTGGTTGTATTTCGTCTTTCTTTTTTTCTGTGAATTTTGAGTATACAATTTTTTTAGTATCCGAACAATTCCCTGGCAACATCAGTTCTGATAATCGACGCTCCACAGGACTTCCAATTTTGTAAAAGATTTACCCGTTTACTTAATATTGTGGTTTGGTAGCGATATACCGTTTTAAAAAGAAAAAAAATCATATGAGTGTAATCACTAGAGGTAAGCATCAATTCACGAAAGTGTAATAAAACTTGAATGACATGATTAATCTTCCTCTCCTCTTTTTGGTATGACCTCTCTCTTCTTTCCAACTTATAAAACAACGTTACTGAAAGGTTAAGAGTTAGAAGAAGCTTCTTCAAAATACTTATAATGAATTATGAGAATCTTTACGTGAAAACTGTCTTCTGAAAACAAAATTTTTTATAATGAGAAAGTGCTTTGAATTACTTTGTTGTAATTTAAGAATTCGATAAAATTTGTTGTCCCGGAAAACAGGATATCCTAACATAGATGTCAAAGGTTTTAAAAATAAAATTGCTTCGGTATTTGAGATAATCTTTCAACTATTTTATGTCTATCATGTCTGCATTTGTCAACATTTCATGACATTGTCCAGTAATTCGTGCATAATTCATGACACAAATACTTTTTTCTCTTTATACTTTATTCTTCTTACTCAGTTGCTACTTATAATTTACCTCGATCGTCAGTTTACGTCCTATCATTCTGACAGCATCACGTGGCGCAATCTAGTGTGCAGATGTCTTTAAACTCTTTTTTAATATTCGATTTACTCTCAACATATTCCTGCAAATGTTTGTATTTCACCTCACTATTCTCCAATTTATCGATTTCGTGTATTCTTATCCTTCGTCTGGGTTATATGTCGCGCATAGAGAACACAATCCAATGATACATGTTCCTTGATCACCTGTCCATTCTGACATGCACGTTCTCCCCTGTCGAGTATCTTTAATCCATGATAATCAGTTTACAGCACCATGTTCAGTCCGCACTTTGAGATTGATTTCAAGTACATGTGGTACCGAACCGATATACGTCATCAGGTTGTGACAGTCCATTAGTTGTCTACAAAGTGACTAAATTTGAACACCTCGGATACTTCCTAATGTTTCAATATCTTTGCATAGAAATTGGTCACAAATCATTTTAGTATGTCAAATGATTACCCCTATGTAACGATTTAACTTATCGAAACCCGCTCTTCGATATATTTATCCATTTTGGAGATAATTGCGAGTACGCTCCTATTGAAACATTGTGTACTAATTTTGTGAATGCAATCAAAATATATAATGTTTTGAGACAGCATGAAAGTTATTATAACTGTGCTAACGTCATCGCATAAAAATGGATTACCTGTTTATACACACATTCTTACAACAAAAAATAGCGATAATTCTGACGTAGTGCAAATTTAAAATTGAAGCAAATATTACTATGCTGGTTACCTCACACGCTGAAGGAGTAAGAAGAAGAAAAGTAATACACTAATTTCAGACATTCTTAAAGTACGCAGTGAATTCTGGAAAGTACTCTTGTAGTTATGTGAAACTAACTTCAAACTATGCTTTGTGAGCGAAATAGTACACTTTGTGAGACTTTTCAGGTCTTATGGAATTAGTTGTCGACTACTCAAATCCTTCAATTCCTTCGGAAAGAAACGTTAGTCAATATTTGGAATTTACTTTCTCGGAGAACATTTTTATATTCCGCACTCACCTATTCTTCGATTGAACGGTCGTTTTCGTTCCTTGAAAGCGTGAAATCTTACATTTAGTCTCGATTTCAAGAAACAACACCCTATACATTATTAATATAGAAACCTTTCTTCTGAATGATGACCGTTTCAAATATGAAGATTTGATCAATGTTTTCTCTGCCGTCAAAGTAAGACAGGAACTTTCTTTGGTGAGTTTATTTTTATCCTCGAACAAACATCAATGACAATTTTCAATTAATTTAATGTATTATCAGGTATATAAAACTTGTGTACTTATTTTAACAAGTATTGAACTAATTTTCTTTGGCGAATGCACATTATAATATTGTGAGAGAGAGTGTAAATGTAATTGCGTAAACTCCAAAAAGGAAGTAAAGGTGTTTATGTTGGAGGTGTCTGAAACTCTTTAGAAACTGAAGATAACATTTAAACTTTCATTTGAGTCCATTTTGTAATTTCCTGTTCCTACAGAACCTGTCTTTTCTTTGAAATCGCGCTATTGATCCAGCTCCATTTCCTTTTGCCTTCATCTCAATTGTCAGTTTCTCGTTTGGCGAGACTCCTTATTTTTATCCAACTCTGCGTTGCAAATAAAACAAGTTACATTGAAGAACACATTTTCCTTTTTATCTTTCACAGAGATCTTCACATAAATAACACTGCGACACCGTCTGCCTTTACAATGTCTTTACGAGGTGGAAGACTGCAAGTCCATTTTCTTCACGGCAGCGGATAGAACATCCTGTCTCCTTTTAACTTCATGGTTATCAGACTTCGGTTTCAAATTCCATTCGATCGAAGAGAATGCTTTTCTTTGCTTTTCTTCCTTTTAGTGACTGCTATTGTTCATCTATGTTGAACTTAATTTATTATTTTAATCCTGGTATTTTAGTGATCTAAAACTTTACATTGTGTACATCGTTTGATTTTTTTAAATAAAATGAGATAACAAATATAATAAATTAGCAAGAAAAAATATTCTGGTAAAATATATTTTTACCAAAAATTTTAATTTAACACCAAATATCAATCATTTGATAAATTTACAAATCATATAATTATTTCAATTAAAAGACAATATGTAAGGTTCGTGACTACAATTTCAGAGACTTTGTTACTTTCTCAAATACGTAGCATATAGACATGTATCAGCTGAGTAACATTGAGATTCGATCTCGTTCAATAAACTATTCTTGAGATTAGTTTTGGGAGTGATTTTGTCACTCACTTGAATCTCTTCTCAGCTAAGCGTATCTTTTGAAATGAATCTCAAGACTCCTCTTGAGATGTGATTTCCGTGTCTTGAGACACGCTTGCTGCCAGTTTCACTGTTTAATAAACGTATCTCAAGAAAGTGCTGTTCAATAGTCGAATGGGGAGACCTCGCCTGAGTAAAGAAACGCCATTTGAGAGAGTATCAGCCAAGTCACGACGAGAGAGCACACGATACGATTCCCGACCCACTACTCTTGCGGTTGGAAAAATATACGATATATACGGTTTGGTCATACGCAGTTGTACTGTTTTTTGACAATAAATTTATTATTATTATCAATTTTGGTTGTATAGTTAATGAGTAAAAATGGATTTATTTGAATGCTAAATGATGAAAATAATGTTGAGACGAGCCTAAATATAAACTTTTTGTTTGTTTGAAGGTCCTGCTAATTTTGTTCTAATCGCTTTGTTTATGTTTCGCAGATAATTAATTAAATAATTATGAAATACATTCATATAAGCAGTCTGATATAAGCAGTCAAAACGTGCAAATAAAAGAAATTAGGCTGCTAGGATAATACCAAATGTTTTCCTTGTTGATCCATCATTTTAATGAATTACAATAATTAAATTTGAAATAATTTTAAACATGCGTAGCTAACTTTTTACACGAATGTAGGATAGTATATTATATCTCGTTTCTCATAATAGTTGATCAAGTTGAAATAGCTCTGAAGACGCAGACTTGATGTCAAAAGACACATTTCAAGATGTCAGAGAGTGTTTATTACGGTGGAATAGTCTCTCCATACCTCGTAATATTGGTACCGAAACATGAATTGTGTCTCAGATCTCTTTCAGTTGAGTACCGATTTCGTCACTTGAAAGCTACTCAAGCGATCTCTACTCAGCTGATACATTCTCAAGAAACATTTATTGAACCGTTCATGACTGAAGACCGACTGAGTCTAGAGATGAATCTCGCCTGATACGCTCCTGAGTTAAGATCTGAGTGACATCTATTTATACGGGAAGAGTTGTAATCGTGAAAAATTCGAAAGCGAGATTTTGACGGAAGTACCCGTTGTGGCGTTCCCTGATTCTGAAAAAAAAAGGTTTTTGACCGTTCGTCTTAGCGCAGCGATTCTGAGTAAATGGATGAATCAATTTCATTCGTTTTTCATACTTACGGTAGATTTTATTTGTTGTCAATGCACATGCTCTATTTTTTTTTACAACGGGTACATCACATGAAGGTTTCTATTTTGAATGTTTCTCAAAAATGGCTCCAACGATTTTGCTTAAATTTTCTGTACGTAAAGAACAATTAGTTTGCATTACATCCGCATTAGCGATATTTCGCTTAAAGTTTGGTGTAGACACAGTAAAATAAATTCTGCCTGCTACACTTCGACATTCGTTTACTGTTTCAAGAAGCTTGAATAATATTTGCAGAGTAAATGGACCAAGCAGACGTAGAACGCACTTTACGTAAACTGAAATGAAAGATAAGATAATGATAAAATACATCAATTTCTGTCTGCAACGATATATTACATTTACATAACACTTTTACGATATTTCTAAAATTGATATGCCGCTATATGTTATGAAATATTATACCTAAATATTTATTTTACTTTCAAATAAAAGACAGTAATAAGTGCAATTAGCGTCTTTGAACGTGAATAGAGCACTGAAAGACGACCAAAATGTAGAGAACCACGCCAGAAATGACCGTTTCACTACTGAATTTCTTCTCACTATATGCTGCTGTCGGAGAAACGTATATGAGAACGTATGTGCAATGGTTTTGCACAATTTGTTTTAATTTTAGTTGTTTTAATTTTAGTTTTTCGGCCATGTATAATTTTTGTAGTTCCACTGGGGAAGAGGGCGGGGCGGTTTAATTCTCCCTTAACCTCCTTGACTACGCCACTGCTTCTCCTCTCGTATTCGACAAAGTATTCCTACTGTTTATTACTTTTGCAATAAATAATAAATAAATAAACTTACAGTTTCGAGGCGAAGCAGTTTCGATGGATTAGATCCACGCGGTTTTCTCGCCTAGACACGGATAAAGTTTAAGTTGAGCATCACTTTAACAGGTTCTATGCCTTGTAGACATTGATTTTAATTCGCAGAATCTCCTTTCATCTCTGCGGCTTGGCAGTGGTACCTACTCGTTCCACCTAATTGACCAACGTTTATGTAATCGTAATCGACGTTGGGCCTCCGCTCCCTGCGCCCTGTTATCCTAATCCAAGTAGTGATCGCCTAAATTGGCGAACGGGACCGCGCGACTCGTCCTCCCTCGTATACTGCAAGGTCATTGAGGACAGCGAGGACGACAAGACGGCGATTTGGAAGTGAAGCATTCAAACCAGTTTCAACCGGATCCTGATAATAATTAATTTGCAATAATTCCTTTTTGAAATGCACCCCAATGTTTTTTAACTTCCCGATTATATAAAAAATTAACGTTTTCCTTTGAATCAACCTAAAACATCAGTAGTCACAGATGTCTGTTTTTCTTTCTCATAACGTAGTATAAAGTAATTTATTTGCGAAATTGCGACTGAAATCTTCTAGTCCCTGACACCGAAAAAGTGTTTTTTAGCGTGATTTCCGTCCATTCGTCAGTCCGTCTGTGTGCACAGGTTCTAGTTGAACGGGTGAATCAATTTCTTTCATATTGCGTATTTTGAGTAGTATCTGCTGGTTATCGAGATATCGAGAAACTGTAACGCTATGAAGGATTAAAATTCTGAAACAATTTGAAATATCCCTGAATATGGTGTTGACTTTTCTCTTTTTCTTTTTTTTTTCATTTTCGTTCTTTTCTTTCCCTTTAACCCAGTTCCTCAACTCTGGGTCATTACCCAGGTATTGATCTCTCTTTATATCTCCTCTCTATTTTCTCTTTCTTTTGTTGAGTTGTTCATAGTTTTGTAAAGTTTAATTTCCCTCTCATTCAGTTCGCCATTTGACAATGGATTCACCCATCCTGGTCCCTGTCCGAGGTGGTAAGCGCGATCAATGTGTATTCCTATTAGAGGAGTCCTTGTTGTATTCTTAAATAATTTTCGCAAAACTTTGTAAACATGTGCATTTACGAATATGTTTTGACAATGCGAATCAAAATAACGATGAGAGGGTTATATATATTTTTAGAAGAAAGTGAAGTAGATTAAGTTCAAAATCTTCCCTTAGTGAAGTCATTAGTACAACACAAGTACAATATAAGCCTCATTCATGTATTCAAGAATCATCTTACTTCAGAAAACTTACTCAGACGTAACTTGTCTTATTTGATTTACATTGTATTTCAATACATTTTATTTTGTGGCATATTAAATAAAGATGATGAACTGCTTGACACCTCCTTACGTGTGGATGTAGGATCTGGAAATCGTACTACTATCGTTCTATAATTGAAAAGTGCTGTGAAGTAATCCGTATCTTGAGATGCATCATTGGTGGTTGTTGACATAACTGTGTCATGGAAATTGGAGAGTGGAGAACGTCTCGCGAATCGTTTCCAGTTTTACTGGTGAACTGGAGAAGTTGAATCGAGTAGGCGACTGGTTTGCCTTTTGCTCTAAATTGAATGTGTCTTCTTACCATCCTTATATCGTCAGCGTTTAGCCAACACAAATTAATTCCCAATGGAAGAACCTTACAGTAAACGTAAAGAAGTGAAGAAATTAATAAACCAGCAATTATATTGTATTCAACAATTGTAATGCAATTCCCAGAATAGGTGTTTTGGGGTGAAACAGCAATCCAATATATTTTCATTTCCCCTTAGAGGAATTAAAGTTCTTTTTATGTTATTATAAATACGTATACAATGAGTTCCAAAGAATAGATAACTTAAATTAATAGGAGTCTCAAGGATTCGGTTAGGATAAACACAACGTTTCGGATATATTTTATTCATTTTCAGGGTTATGTTATAAAATAAAAAATACATGTACAATCTATAACAGGCTCTAACCAAAAAACTTATCACAATATCTCCTGCTAATTATACAAATAACGAACACAATAATATTAAGTTGCCGAGAATTATATAACAAAGTTGTTTACATTGCCATTACGAGAAGCCATGGTCTCCTGAAGCGAAATGAATGATAAATGTTTTGTATCTTCTATTTACTATTAATAATCTACTGCAGCATAAATTTGATACAAATCGATAAAACTTTAAATTATCTCTTTGAGTTTATAGTGATGTAGTAACGAATTTAATTTTTCCACCGAAGCTTTTTGTCCTGATTTTGTTGAGTTAAAGAAGCAACAAATTCCACCCACTTTTTATTGGATCAAAGGAAGAAAATGAACATGAGTATAAACACTACATTTAATTTCTTGTTACCAGATGAAATAAATATAAATCACATTAAACAGAATACATCACCGAATATTTTATGATACCCAAATTCGGCTTAAAATTCCCATTCCTATACATAACTTACCTAGATGTTAACTAAGTTCTGGACATCTTAACTCATTCCATCATACCGAATGAAATTATTGCGTTATAAAAAACTTCTACTTAAAGTGTCTTGCCTTAAGTACAATCAAACAGTGTAATTATTGCCTGAACTTCAGTTACTCCTGTTAGAGGGAAAATTATAAAATACACTGCTTCTAAAAATTAGTGATGCACTTACCTCGTCGTAATAATTCTTTTGTAATGCATGAATGTGAAATTTGGTTCGAGTGTGGACCCTGTGTGTCTTCTAACGACTCCCTTTTACATGAAGTTTCTGACGTCCTTTTCGCGCTGGGGATCCTTCAGAATGCTAGGGAGCGATTACTTTGCGAAAATGAAAAGTCTTTCCAGGTGTTCTCACATTACATACCCCATATTAAGTCTTCAAAAGTAAAGAGTTTTTGCAAGATACTCAGTCGAAGTGTTTGCGCACTGCTTGGACAAATTCTCTGCAATATGTCGGTACAATTAAATCCTTTTGGAAAATTTGAGTTTACCCCATTAAAACATTTGGTGGGAGTCAGAAAATATTTTTATATGTACGAGTAATTAGGTGTAGCAATTACTACAAATCAATACTCTGAGATAGTAAATTGTGGCAATGGACATAAAAAGAATTGCGAATCCAATGAAAATAATCCGGACGACAATTGGAGAATCTTTATGGTCAATTCATATGACCGTTAGACAGATTTCACTAACAGGCGGAACTAACTAACATGGAAATGCTAAGTTATCATTGGTGACAAGAAACATAACACGTTGCGCTATACCACGCTCGGCTGCTGACGCTAACGGTTCTAAATTCACACTTGGACGTTAGGCGGAAGTAAGAGCAATCTCGAGTTTACCGTCAAGATAAACTGATTTTTATCAGTAAACAAATGTTCAAGTTTTCTTTTTCATCAGAAGGTTATGGATCTTATTAGTATGAGGGCTATTTTACCTTATGAATGGTGGAATGGTGAACAAGAAGAGAAGATATAGAATAAAGGAAGAATAATGTTATATTATGAATCATAGGAATTATAATACTAAGAGAGGGCAACAACGAATTCAAGGAACTATTAGGTATTTTT
Source organism: Laupala kohalensis (assembly GCA_002313205.1). Lineage (NCBI taxonomy): Eukaryota > Metazoa > Arthropoda > Insecta > Orthoptera > Trigonidiidae > Laupala > Laupala kohalensis. The sequence continues at coordinate 375,249 of NNCF01125825.1, forward strand.
CTATGGCGTGAGAGAGTAATAAGGGAAAAATTAGTTCGCGAATTTGAAAATAGATAAATAAATAGAAATTTTAAATACATCAAAATAGTTTTATTGTTCTTTATTATTTCGGTCGTTTATTAAGGTAATATTATTATTTATGTGTCAACAGAGTGTGCGTGAAAAATGATTCTACCGGGAGGATATGTACTTTCTTTTCCAGGAAAACATTGGAGGGGTTTCGTATTCAAAGCGCAGCCGATCCGGTCAAGTCACCTAGACTCCACAGCACCGCGAGGGAGGGAAGAAAGAACTTAACTTGCCAACTTACTTGTTATTACTTGTTACTTTGTAACTTTATTTGTTATTCTCTCCCTAACCGTTGGTTTTAAGTGGTTCCCAACGGTACTTAACGAATACTCTAGTTGCAGTCTCCCACTAACCATCGTAAAACATCACAACTTTCAGTATCCGCCAAAAACCAATATTATGCCTTTTTTTAAATTATCGTTTATTTATTTTAGCAAATAATCTTTTAGTCTCGATTACCCGTTAATGCAACTAGAAATTCGTTGAGAGTAAATACCAGGGTACAGTATGCACAACCCACGGCAATCAAGGGCTCATTAAGCGGCGCATGGGCCCTCTGCCCCACCAATATAATATAATAAATCTGTAAATATTGTATTTCTTTTGATGTATGTGTAAATAAAGTCCAATTTGATTTGATTTGATAAAACATAGGTGAAAAAGAAACAGTAAAAGAAGGGAGAAAGTATTTATGGAAAACCTAATATTTACCACACGCTTTGCAGACGAGATATTAATTAAAATGTTGAAATGTACAAAGAATCAATGAATGATGATTTCTTGGCAGAAAAAATGCAAACAAATGCCACATGGTATTTTTAGGCACTGTTTATCGTAGGTGTTATATAAATGTAGAGTTGTGAATCAATTTTTAGTTCAGTGTAATTTACATGTTTTCAGTTTTAATTTTAACAAAATACACATTATATTTAATGAAAAATTACGAGTTTTATCACTAATTGTTGACAGTCCCCTGATGTGATCTGCGGATCAATTTTATTGCTAATATCCTCATAGAAATTTTTTAATAAAAAATAACAAAGAATGTTTACTAGTAATAATTTTGCATTTTTACATATTTCTAGTTGTAATTTGACAGTGGAATAAAAACAATGGGAACTTGTAACGTCCTCGTTGAGCCTATTTGGCCGTGGGGTGGCTCTGTGCCGAAATTACAAACATATTGACATTCTATTAGTATTATAACTCGCATCTAACTTTTTATCTTATCTAGGAATTTTTGCTGAAATTTTTGAATCCGCCTCTGCCTTAGAGCCCTTGATCGGAATTGATGGGATGGTCCC
>NNCF01125825.1:377049-397651 GCA_002313205.1 Laupala kohalensis
CATGATGTGATCTGCGGATCAATTTTATTGCTAATATCCTCATAGAAATTTTTTAATAAAAAATAACAAAGAATGTTTACTAGTAATAATTTTGCATTTTTACATATTTCTAGTTGTAATTTGACAGTGGAATAAAAACAATGGGAACTTGTAACGTCCTCGTTGAGCCTATTTGGCCGTGGGGTGGCTCTGTGCCGAAATTACAAACATATTGACATTCTATTAGTATTATAACTCGCATCTAACTTTTTATCTTATCTAGGAATTTTTGCTGAAATTTTTGAATCCGCCTCTGCCTTAGGGCCCTTGATCGGAATTGATGGGATGGTCCCTTGCTTGCTTCCGGAGAGTAAATTAGTTTGTTGTCCTCCACGTGGTCATACGCAATTTGTACTGTTTTTTGACAATAAAAAAAATATTTATTTATTTGAATTAAAGATTTAAAAAATTTGACTGGTCGTGAGCAAGGATTCAATGTTGCATTTGAAATCTTGACGGCCTTCCCCAATGCATTATCCTGTTGTGTGTCACACAGTGCGAGGGACTTTAGCGTACATACGAAGGGCGGGGGCGGCGATCCGACTCGGTCCTCATCCTGTAAGGAACCTCCAAATGGACCACAAAAATAATTGAAATACGTAAAATAGAACTCAAATACACTTAAATTATATTATAACTGTAAAACAACTAATAACTGGAATTACAACCCATGTTTGCGAAACTATAAACATAGCATGCCAACACTTTGATGTGAGACTGGAAAAGTGGACCTCGAAAAAGCCTCCCGCCCCGGGCCTCATGAGTTGAAGGCACGCTACGTTGGGAGAGATTGACCTGATGGCTCAATCGCTTTGTGGAGTAGGTCTCGCTTCGAGGAGGAGTCCTTCGGTTCTGAGTTCGTATCCCTCTTGTTTCCATAGTTATGTCGTAGTTATGGAAAGTAACGGAAAGTTATCATTAGTTTCATCTCAGCATTATATTTACCCCGATCCTCGTTATTCCCAAGTATAACCATCCCGTATAGTGAGCACCAGTTCAGCATTCTTAACCAGTCTGCGGACTGAAGAGAGTCAGCATTGATCAGTGGGGATGCTTAGCTGCTGGCTGGATAACCGGGGTGTGGGATTTTTCATCGCACTTCAACATCTAGACTGACTCGCAGACATACTCAACGTGCTACCGAGTCAATACTGGGTCAAACCGACCGGAGCGAGATGCAAGTCTCATCTCCACCTGGTGCAAAGGTTTAGTAATTGCGGAACTCTACCCTCCGTGAACCTCGGGGGCTGTTCTGGGATTGTTTGACTTTGCGGACAAAAAAATTTTTTTTTTCATTTACCGTTTACGTCATGTGTACACCGCAAGGCGTTACATATCAGTCATGTCTGATTAGTCCATGTCGTGTTTTTTTGAGTGGGTGAGAGAATTCAAGAGGGTTTGAGTGGATATGGTAGAGTAATATGTACGAGTCCCGCACATGGGGAAGAATCACATTGGCTCTCCTTATGGTGCGTAAAACTACTATTACCCATCCTGCACATAAAAAAATGTTTAGATATGTGATGGCTAATGACCCAGATATTGGCGAGCCCTAAATCCCCAATTTTTTTTAAAACTGTGTTTTGGGGGGTGCTCTCTTCTTCTTAGTGTCCTCTGACATAGGTTTACGCCTCCCCATCACCTGATTTCTAGGTGTTGTCCGTTGGACTGAAGACTAGAAGAGAGAAATGGGAGAAGAGGAGTGGGAAGAAGCGTGCAATACGACAAACGGCTGTTGCAGGTAATGGAATTGCTCTCCACGACGCCACCACGCTCGGAAATTAACTCACTCATCTCTCATTACAGTAATTTTAACATGTGCGTAACTCAGTTAATGAAACGAGCCGTATTTCGAGAGAGATCGTTCGCAATGGATGTTTCTCACGAAAATCGGACATTCATCTGCACCGGGTCATTTTCAACTCGTCTTGGTACAACTTATTCTGCAATATGAGTAAAAATAATTTCATGAGGTTTTGCAAAAATATTAAATAATTTTTAAGGATTCACGTAAAGAAGGATTGGAAAGTGGGTTACCTTTCGAGGATTATCACGTTCTTTATAGACACATTAGCCGTTGGTGGTACGTTAAGTGCACTGACAGTAATGTTCCCAAAAGAGGAGGGACCCATAAAAAAAGGTTTACGATGTCCTGTTATTTGAGTGGGTGAGAGAATTCATGAGGGTTTGAGTGGATATGGTTGAGTTATTCTACGAGTCCCGCACACGGGGAAGAATCACATTGGCTCTCCTTATGGTGCATAAAACTATTACCCCTCCTGCACACAAAAAAATGTTTAGATATGTGATGGCTCTAATGACCCAGATGTTGGCGAGCCCTAAATCCCCAATTTAAAAAGAACTGTTTTTCGGGGGTGCTCTCTTCGTTGGAATTAAGTTTAGGTTGGTATGGATTGTAGGACACAAAAGTCCTCAGAACTACTTGGATTGTTGCGCTTATTCCAGATGCATTGCACAAGTATTAATGTCAGAAAGTTGTAGATTGTGATGATTGTAGCAAGATGTGAGCAATTCATATAGCTTGTTCCTATTTCTCATTGTTCTATACATATGTTTTCTTTCAGACACTAAAATTTTATTACTTATGTACAAATTTAAACATTTCTGAACTCTATTTTTATTAATAATATCATCACCATCATCAATTTGATTTACGGCCTATTTACTGAAGTACTAATATTACGTGATTAAATATTATAATATCTTTCGTTTTGTTTAGAGCAGGATTCTGAATGACAGGTCCGTTTTGGCAAAAGGTAGCGGATATGCTGGTACAGTGAATTGTTTTTTTTTCGAGTGCTGTACCCTTTGAGTACAGTGACATCAGAAGAATATTGTATAAAACAAGGAAGGAAATTAACTAATTCTAAATGTTAACGGATCATGATCATTTATTCATGAAGAATCTGAAATATTCACATGCACAATGTTTTGTTTCATGTGTTTTGTCCGAAAAGTTCAAAAATAGTTTTCAGGATTATTATTTTTGTGTGTTTCTAGTTTATTTGTTTATAATTAGAGCCCCCGTAACCCAACCGCTCGACGAGTGAATGTTGTGTGTTGTGTAAAGAATAGTGCGTATCTCGGGATCAAACATACAGTCCCGCTCTATAGCCCCTACAACTAGTTCTATTTAAATTATAAGATTGCCCTTTGAATTCTGAAAATGAAAAAACTCTATCTGGCGAGGATAACGTGAAGCCTCCCCCACCCGTTCTATGTTATGAAGAATTGGACATGAGCATAAGTATCAGATTCTTTTTCGGTTTTATATAAGTGGGCAGAAAACTGTTAGAAATGTAGACTTCAAGTGCAAATGTATTTAGCTCTTCTTAGGCATGACTACCACGTAAGGTGCAGTACTAGTGTATACCGTTAAAAGAGTTTCTAGTAAACATATTTTCACCCAAAATTGTACTTTAAAACATTGATCATTCTAAGATGATGTAAGGGCATCACTAATTTGCCTCTTGTGCTTATACAGTTTTAGGACAGATTTATGTAAATACGATATTATCCACATGTTGTTTTCAAAAGTTGATTATCAGTACTTACATTCACAAAATTTTAAAACGTCTTACTGAACAATGATTATACCATACATTTTGAATCTATTTCATTAGGATCTATTTTGTTCTAACCGAGCATATAGTGGTTCTGTCATTCATCTGTCGCTCCGAGATCTTCTCACTATTGATGTGCTTCTACAGAAACTCCGACACTGCGGCACACCACTGATGATCGATGGATCCGTAGCCCAGTGTGCACTAATGGCCTTCTCCAGCTGGGACGCATTGGGGTTAATGGAATGCGAATATCTTATGGAGTAATGTAGCGAAATCATAATCTTCTTGCACATGAAGGAAGAGTGGAAGGTAATTTAGAAAACAAATCACATTTTCGTTCTCAAAAATATTGTGAGGAGATTATACAGTTGTTTTAGATTAGATTGTTATTTGTAGTATGTAAAAAATAATTGGTTCTACAGAATGTTAGTTTACAAAGTCGAGTATTATTTGTACAAAGTCGTATGACAAAAAATACATAACTACATTTTCTTCCCGTAATTTTTGCAATTTACTTTTTAATAGTAAAAAGAGACCGTGTTATTTTCATGCAGAAATTAAAAATGGTATAACATATACTTGTATGTTTCATAGTTCATTTATTTTTCCATAGCTTATTGCATATTAAATAAATAAATAAATTTATTGTCAAAAAAGTAATTAAAAACTGCGAAAGGCCACGTGGATGACAAAAAACTAGTTTACTTTCCGAAAGTACGCAAGGGACCATCCCATCAATTCCGATCAAGAGCCCTACAGCAGAGCATAGTTAAAAATTTCAGCACACTCCTTAGATAAAAATGAAAAGTAAGTTTCATGTTATAATATCAATAGATTTTTTTTCAATAGAATACCAACCAATTTGTATTGCTATTAGGGCTCTAATGACCTTGCTGTTGACGAGCCCTAAAGCGAAAATAAAACAACAACATGAAACAAAAAACATTCTAAGCAAAATAAATAACAGTAATAAAACTAAAAAAATACACAAACAAACCATGTTACGATTGATATATCTTGATCAAGTAATTAGAGTGGAACATTCCCGGTTGGTTTTGGGTCTGGCTATGACTTGTGATATTCTGCATTTCCGGTTTACGTTAGAAATTTAGCTGCAGTATGGTTATCAAAATGGCAGTTAATTGACTTTTGACTCAACAGCAACAACAACAACAACAACAACAACCCAGCAAAAGGTCAAGATATATTTTGTTTTTGCTGAGTACGAAATTCTTACTTTCATATGTAATAATTTGTAATGTAAAATCAAATTTTATAATTTTTATCCCTGATTTCACGAGAAATTGCACCACCATTAATAGTATTTGAACAGAAAATTGTAGCATCATTTAGTCTAACAATAGTACTAGAACCGTTCTATTGTTTTAGATGATCCTAGGAAATGAGAGATACATGAGACACAAAAAATAAATATTTGTCGATCATCAGAAGGCATATCAAAATTTAACTCCTGAATTTTCATTTGAAAAAGCTACTTCATAAATTGCGATCGATACGTTGCGTTCTCGGAATATTTCAGTGGTCAGATATCTCTCTCTTTCTCCTTTTTTTCGAGTTACTGATCACCGAGGTATTTCCTCGCGCATCCACTAATCAACACGCATTGCTACTTTCATTGGCTGCCTGCGAACTGCATTAACTCGATTGGACCCTGGATTGATTAGCGGAACGCCTTTCTAATTTCAGAATGGGAATGGCAATCGCGTGAAAAGCAGATAACTCGAAAACGTATTCAAGAGCACTCCAGCATCTCTGTTTCGTATTTCTTTTTGAAAGAGTTCCTATTTACATCATTTGGTAGGTCAGAATAAAGGTCCTCTTACGCAGTGTAGTGAAACTCTGTGTAAGCGGTAATGAAGAAACGCTACTGCGAGTCAGATAAACTTGAATTCCTTATTTTCGTTAGGGTGGTACACTTTCTGTCGGAGAGGTGCCTTGAGTGCGTTTCGAATTCGAAGGAAAAAGAACCAACTATTTGGAACCTTGAGTTTTTGAAACTTTTTATACTAATTAAAGACGACATTTTTACCATATTTATTCATAAATTTTGGATGTCTCAAGTATTTATTTGTTGTTGATTTAGCAACCTTCCTCTAATATTAGTTATCAAAATACGCCATCACTGAACAAAAATTAATTTTATGAATTTAGTTTAAGAAATATTATTTCAAAACTCATCAAACTTGCAAATATACCTTACTTTAAATGACTTTAAGTGGCTTACTTTAGGTAACTTCAGTTATTAAATACCTTTCATAAAATTTTACCTGATAGAAGTTTAAGGATTTAGGAATATTTTAGTTCAATTTTTAAAAAAATCGTTAGTGTATTTCGGAAATTAAATTTGGAAACAAAAGGAGTGTTCTATGCTCTGACCTTGAAATGTCCTTATAAAAATAAAAGTAAGGAATTTTATGACTTCCCACCTAGAATGTACCTTTAATATACAAAATACTATTATAGTGATTAATTTATATATATTTTTTATTATTTCGCGTTCTCCGTTCACTCTTCACATTCGCATACTACTACGAACCCGTAGTAATATAGTGTGAAATAATGATAAAATTTTGGAATAAGTGAGCTCTCTCTGCTTCTGATAGAAATAACCAGAAATACAAAATTTTAGCGAATTCTGAGATGATTGATAGTTTTGATCGATTATACAAAGAATGGCCCAGCTGTCTAAGAAATGGGTTTCATAATGAGGAACCATTTGACAATTAGTGCGTGTACCATTTAAGAAATTGTAAAATAGGTACACAAATATTTTAATTTTTGGGGGAAATAATGTAACTTGAGAAAAAGTTTAGCGTCCTCGTCTTCAGAACCAAGGTACCCTGGTTCGAGTCCCGGTACTGCCGGCAGCCTGAAGAAGAATGTCCAAAACTTAGCGTGACCTAGTACAACTCTTTAAATTTTCAAACATCTTTTAACGATGGACAATGTGAAAAAAGAGAAGAAGAAGAATTATACACATCGTCAAAGTAATAATACAGAGAAAAATTCTCAAGAATCAATAGCCAGCGATAATCAATTCATGTTTCAATCCGAAAACTAAGAAAGCCGTTTGTTTTATTAGTCCAAGTAGAGCATATTAATCCATTTTCTTGTTGAAAGACCAATAACAATGTATTGAAAAACATTTTTTAAATTTTGCAAAGTATATAAATAAAACAAAATTTCCAATATAATTTAAAAAAGATCTCAAAATAGATAGGACCTGTACTAGGATACAGTAAGAAAAAACAAAAAGTTCTAAATGAAACATATTGCCTCTAAATTTTAAGTATGTAAACATGTGTCGAAGTTTTGGTAAAACTACCGTACACTTAGGACTCCATTTTGGTAGCGTACAATTGAATACCCTCACAATCTGTTTCGTTGATATCTATTTTGTGTTTCTTCGTCGTTGCATTCGTCTCTATCCTATCTATTGAGCTCTGAGGCGTGGATACAAGCACGTCGGTCACACTACTTCGGTCCATCACACGCTCCGCTTAAGGTAGGACCAACACTCCAAGCTAGAAAAAATAACGAACTGTATAATTGTTTTCTTTATTATTATTCTAATTGTTTTAAAACATAATATGAATTATAATGACGAAAAAACAATTTAATTTGTATCTATCAGTAAATAATACAGTACGAACAATATTCTGGAACTCGCTTGACTCGTTTGAAATGCATAAGAGCATGTACAAACATGGCGACCGAGCACAACGGTTTCGCGATTTACGCATCTCGCCTCAGAAAAAGTTAAATATCTTTCTCAAATGTCCGGTGACCTATAGATAGAAGTGATGTAAAAAAGATTACGGAAAATTTACTACAACTCAAAGTAAAATCCCATCACCTTCATGATTTAAATATTAGTCAATTTTTGAAAATAAGTGTTTTCTTCTCTAGACGCAATATATTACACCATTTATAATTGCTCTTATTTCATTTAAATGGTCGGTGGGGAATATTTTTTAAGTTGAAATCATAATAAATTCATTATACTCTGCTTATTTATGCCGATTTCAGATAAATAAATAAATAATAAATTTATTGTCAAAAAACAGTACAAACTGCGTATGACCACGTGGAGGGAAAAAAAACTAATTTACTCTCCGGAAGCAAGCAAGGGACCATCCCATCAATTCCGATCAAGGGCCCTAAGGCAGAGGCGGATTCAAAAAATTCAGCAAAAATTCCTAGATAAGATAAAAAGTTAGCTGCGAGTTATAATACTAATAGAATGTCAATATGTTTGTAATTTTAAGCAAAAAATTACATGCAAGTTATTATCGAACTATAGATTATTCTGAGTATAGTGCTTAAAAATTGATATAACACTAAATTCACGATTTTTCACTAAATTGACGATATTTTTGTGATTTAATTCGCTAGGATGACTACTGCGTTAATGCTTCCATCAACACCCATTTACACCCATTACCACAAATCAAGTACAACCGAGCTAGAGGAGAAAATGGTGAGGGAGCGAGACCGATGTCTATATTATGAATCGATTTGGTGGAGGTTGGTTCCTGAACCTAGATTATCCTTCTATTACACAACGTTATGCATTAAATTTCAATCAATCGCTTACTTTAATAATACAGTTTTTTTGTCATTTGAAATTGACGATAACAATTACATAAAAAATCACGATAACAATTAATAGCAAATAATTTTTTATATTGCTTTGTATTATTCATTATGTATTGTATAAAAAATTACTTTGTATTATGCCTGTCGCGCGTATTGGTCTTCATTTCTTGATTTTGGTATACGTACTCAACCAAGATATATATTACTGTAGTAAGACGTAAGATCGAGACAGAGAATGAAGTTACAAGGCTACAATACCAAGACTTGTTATAGTCCTGGTCTCGTTCTTGCTGTTCACACCACGAATACCTGCATCGTGTTTTACATTAATATTTTTAATTGTTTCTTGCCTGAATTAATTATCTCTTCAGTTAACTCATTCATCTGATGAGACTGTTTTAAACTGCATTTTTATAGTAAATTACCAGTTTTTAGTAGGAAAAAGTTTATTATGTCATTATTTTTATTATTTCGGAAACATGGCTGTAACATCATTTAATACTATACATTTTTTGCAGAAAATGCGTTTAATACAATTCATATCAATAATCGTTAATTCCTTCTGTATCTAGACAGATTAACTATGTCATTTACCCAGCTTGTTTTTTTATTACTTTCTTCGAATAATTCTTTTCCTTTATTTCATTACCCACACCGGGAAAGTGAGCGATGATCAACTCCCCTGTCATCATTTCATTCCATCTTGTGTCTCTAATCATCTGCACCACTGTCATATTTTTAAAATGTTCTTATATTATTCTTCCAATCCATTAATTACTTTTGACCTTGAAATCAATCAGTCCTACTTTTAATCTCTTCAAAATAATACAAGTCTTTAAACACGAAATTTTTAAATTTGTTATCTCGAAAACCATAAGGTAAAAGATGAAACAGGACACCGCGAACACATCTTTTAGTGCTCTGAAGTACAGTACTATATTTATATGACTTGCTGGGCAGTTAAGCAGAAAATAAACAAAAATTTTCTATGACATTTATGGTTAATTGATACGATATTACACGTCCTCGTACTCAAATTTTCTAAAAATTCTGACCGATGAAATTATGGGAACTATTTCCACTACAATCTTCTGTTATTTCCATTGGTTAAGTTCGTGGACTTTCGGAGTATTTCTACTCGGGTGATGCCAATGTTTGATGCAGTACAATCTTTCTGTGATGTAACGATGTAAGCAGTTCCACGCATATAGGGGAGGCAGAAAAGAAAGTCATAGTATCATCAACTAGTCAAGTATTTTATTTACATCTACTTCTTAAATGTATTATCCTAGTTAAATATATTATATGCCCTCAGGAGATCATTTTTTTAATTGAGGCTTTAGGGCTCGCCAACATCTAATCATTAGAACCCTAGGAGATTTTTATACAATATTTATTGTAAATTTTTATAAACAAAACGTTTAAACCCGGTTTTCTGTCTTCTTCAGATGGCACTAATTTTAAACGTAGCAACAAAACAGAATATGAATTAAAGTTTACATAACATTAACGTGAATGTTTATACAAAATAAGTATGATAAAAATTGGATTGGATAAAAACAAAAATTAGTTTAAATCTGCGCACAGATATGGAAAAATTATTAAATATTTACAATACTATTTTATAACTTATGTATATATTTTCTGCAATTTTGTAGACATATTTTGTATAAATTTTTACGTTTGTGTTATGTTAACGGTATTTCTTATTCTGCTTTTTGATGCTATGTATAATATATGTAACACCTGAAGAAGGTTCAAAACCGAGTTGAAAGGTTGTATTCATATAAAGTTCACAATAAATATTTTGTGGAGTGCTACTTGGGTCGTATGATACATTGAACTTTGAGGGTGCCAGGAGAGACAAATGTAAAATTTCACTGGTTTAATTGTACTAGAGAGCAATTACTGGATCAGAATCGGCAGGGAGTGTTGCGCTTAGAAATCATGACCAGGGATTTGAAACGTCCCCGAGGGGTCGCTGGATACAATGGGGTGATGGAACTATGCCCATAAAGGGAGGATAATGCTCTATAATCCTGCCTTAATTCTAGGGTTAGTTCGAATCAATCCATAGTAAAGCATGTTCTATAGTTTGATTCTCCCAAAATTTCAATTGTGCTCTCATCACTAATCATCCCCCTTCTATAATATCTTCAGTAAATTGTTTTTTATTTCTAATACAATATACTCTCTTCCATGTATTTTTATTGCAAATTAGACAAACGAACTGATGCAATTAATGGTAATATTTAAAAATCATAACATCCAAATGAATATATATATTTCAATTCTTTGAATTGGGGTAACATTGCATGTAATATCACCCCAAAGCTCATTATAACTCATCTTAACTGTAAGTATGTGATATCTTGAGTTTAGATCTCAATATATACATTCTTCTTCAGATCGTCATCGTTTCGAATTTTGTCAAGTCAACTTCTATACATACATCAAGGTTAAATAAATCTATACAATAAAAACTAACTAAAAACCTACTTTCTAGCCATATACAGGATGATTCAGAATTCCTATTACAAAGTTATAGGTGTTGTAGAAGGTAATAACAGCAATATTTGGTAATAAACCCATGTCCGGAAATGCACCGTTTGGAAGATAAACGACTTTGAACGATGGAAGGCAATGCACATTGACAGAGGACGGTGTCTCGTGTCACGTGATGTCTTGTGTGACGCCATGTCACGTGTCATCAGAGAACAATCCAATGAGTTGTTGCGCATGTACAGCAGTTGCCACTGAGCGACCAGAAATCGTTCGTGATACAGGCGTTGTGCTAATCGACCATATTGTCCACTTTCACCGTAGATGAGTCACATGTCGGTGTACTCAATAAACGTGTACTCCGCCATTTTGTAATGTACTGTCTTACTCGATCGCTTAGTGGCAAATGATGTACATGCTTATAATTCTTTGGATTGTTCTCTGATGACACGTAACATGACATCACACAAGATACTCTGTATATTCGCAACATACCTCTCTGCAACCATAATTTAATGTCTTTGATGAATGTGTGAATACAGAACCCTGAAGATGACTTATTAAAAGTCAAAATGTCGGTGATCTGAAGAAAGATGTATTTATTGTGACCTAAACTCAATACATCATATACTTGTTAATGAACGTAGTCAACAATTCTGATTCATTAATTTATTTATTTGTAGTGAGGTTCAGGCCATGAGGCCTGATCTTCCACCCAACCATTGAACTTGCGGAAAGAGAATTAGAAAGAAGAGATGTTGGGTTGCAGGGGAACTTATGGTACCGAACCGACATTTCTCTGGAGTAGGTGAGGGAAACCCGAGCTGAAAACCACACTTAATTCGACCGAGCAGGATTTGAGTCCAAGCTCTACCTCGTAGAGGGATTGTGTAGCACTAGTACACCGCTGTCGGTTCATCGGGAATCATTAAAAAAATTTCCATCTTCGTAAATGGCATTGTTCCGTTCTTTGAGCAAATCCCTTCCCGTCGTTCTACTTATATTAGGGAACGAAGGGTGAAACAATATCACCCCGAAGCTCTCGCTTGTAGTCCCCCACATCGCGCGTCCTTGACATGCGTCGGCATCCGTGTTATTCCCTCGAGGGCAAGAATAACCCACGGTCGATACGAGCAATGTATGGACGAGCGACCTGCTGGTAGGTAGGCCAGAAAGTCAACTCTCCCTCTCGCATGACTGCTTTGGCTAACAAGAGAGAATTTTAGCTTTATGTCGTTTGTAAGAAGAACAGACGATGCTGTTCGCATGAATACTCGAATTATAATGACTCATGCATCCATACAAGCTATTTAAATATTTACAGTAGTTTACATAAATATTATAATTGATATTATTACCAATATTTTCGTAATCATTTAACAATATCATAGTACCTATATTCTTTGAAATTTTTTGTATGCTATTAAATAAAAAATATTGTTGATATTCTGTCGGCATTATAATCAGTAGCTAACTTTTTTATTCTTATTTTAAAGGGGCGCATTCCATGATTTTGCCTTGGGGCGCAGAAATGATAAATCCGTCACTGACTTAGGAATTAATGGGATGGTCCCTTTCTTGGTTCCGGATAGTAATGTAAATTTGTAATTTGTAATTTCGTATAAAAGAGTTCGTATAATTGTCTCCACGTGGTCAGAGTATAATGATACGTATAATGTATAATTAAATGTTCAGAGTTTTGTATGTTGTACTCATGAGTGTAAAGGTACGTTACAAATTTATTGGTGCAAGGAATGCGTGTATATACGTGAGAAGTAAAAAAGTATATATATATATAGATGTGTATAAGAGACAGGTACAACTCTTTAAATTTTCAAACATCTTTTAACGATGGACAATGTGAAAAAAGAGAAGAAGAAGAATTATACACATCGTCAAAGTAATAATACAGAGAAAAATTCTCAAGAATCAATAGCCAGCGATAATCAATTCATGTTTCAATCCGAAAACTAAGAAAGCCGTTTGTTTTATTAGTCCAAGTAGAGCATATTAATCCATTTTCTTGTTGAAAGACCAATAACAATGTATTGAAAAACATTTTTTAANGCCGTCATATTGCTATGTTGCTTAATTACTGTATTCAATTATCTTATTGCATATCAAATGTAGCTCTCCGAGACTTCATCAATATTCCCATACTAATTTCTCTCTTATATTGTGTATGGAATTTTTCAGTGTTTTCGAAATTTTAGTGTTATATTGTGATTTTGTTATTTATCCTTCATGTTCATTTCATTCGTCTTCTCAGTGGATTTTTTTAAAATCCTCGTCTTTCATGTTTTAATGCACTAATCCCTGGCAGTTATTTTAATTCTACAATCTGTCATAACTGATGTTGATTCTTCAAAGCATTTCACACCCTTTTAATCTACATTTATCGTAATTTAATTCCGTTTATTATAATCTTATTGAAATAATTTTATTGATGAAATGTTTTCATGCTCAAAGTGTAGAAGTGAGGTTTCTGTAAAATCGAAAGAAAGTAAAGAAAATCATAGATTTATACGCAATTTATATTTCATTGTGAGTAGCAAAATATTGAATGTAAATATGCTACATTAGTTGTTCCTCTTACAATATCTGCCATCGTACATTTTTTACGCCTGAGGTTAGTACCTTGTTTACTTGCGTGGAAATCCGCCCACGCTTGCATGTTTCTGGCAGCAGATTCCTTCCTGTTAAACAAAACATGCGCATTATTCATCTGAGGAGAATCCACAACTCACGCTATCGAGTCGAGTCGAAAAAACACCAGAATGCGGCGTGGCGTCCGAGTTGATGTGCAAAGGGAATCCAATGGGGACTACTTTTGTACCGTTATCAAAATTCTAACCTTTTCTGAAAAATTTACGTTCTCGTTTACGTGTGTTAATGAAATAATTGATATTGTCAGAAATGTGAGAAATAAACTTTGAAGAGGTCTCTGATATCAACATTTTATAGACCGTTGTTGGTAGACACAATCTACATCTCGTTTGTTTATCCGTCATTTTGTGTACAGAAGTTGTGATTAAACAGTCTTATCAATTATCGTCATAATTTATAATTATTGGAGTTACCTTTTTCTCGTTGAGTCAAAACTATTTTGTACGACTATAATAGTCAGTCAAGACCTGCGTTTGATCTAGTTCCTTTTACTAAAGTTTTAAAAAAAATGGATTTTGTGTGCGTATAGACAAGTGAATATTAGATATATCTACAAAAAATAAGTACTTCCCTTAAACAGCTAGAGTAAATAGAAATGAATGAATTTTTATAACCTTCTTTCGTAGATTCCATGCCAAGGAAACGGGAAAGGATTTTTCATTTACATTGTGTATGTGATCTCTGGTGGTCTATCGGGGCAGGGGGGGCGGGGCTAATGGAGCTATATCCCTCCCATTGGACCTGAACTCTTAACAGATAGAATTGAAGTTGATAAATGGCATACTTTTTAAAATGTTATCAGATTAATAATTGTTATTAGTTAAAATTGTTATTGTCATTAATTTTAATTTTAGTAAAGTAATAATACCAGATTGTTAATTATTTATTTCATACATATTATTTAAAGATATTATTTATAAAGCTTGTGTTGTAAAATCATAATTGTGATTTTATGTAAGTTAATCTTATGATTCATCATCTGTGAAGCAGCAAGTTATGAAGTATTTAAAGAAATTTACACTTAAGAACAATATCTTATAACTATTAGATTCGGAGGCAATCTTTATTTGCTATCAATAAAATAAATTTGCTGAAGTAAGAGAAATTATGGATGGTGTTTCAGGTCCACCATCTCATTCGGGACGGTGTTACACCACAGTCCCAAATTCTCGGGTTATATTCTACATCTCATCTCCAAAAATAACAACTTTACAATAATCCCGTCCATCACCTCTAGTTTGTAGATTTCAGATTCCTCCACTGCTCTTTTTGAATTTTCTTCTACTCTGAATGTCTTCAATGTACTTGAGTTTAAGGTTCCTGCTTTTCCGGACACCGTTGAATACCTTGTAGTGAGAGTGCCTCATAATAATCGATAGGAGTTGCGCTACAAACAGGGTTGAACGCTACCAAACAATGCAAAAGCTTCACCGAATTATGCAGTACATATAAAACGAAAAAAATACATAAAAATATTTTTAAAACTTTTATTTATACTGAACTATCTGTTTTGTTATTGTTTTTTGCATAGAACAAAATTGTTTCGTACTAAGAATTACACTATGCGTTGCATGAATAACGAAGTTTATCTCAATACATTTTATGATATTTAATCTACAAAGTCAGTATAAAAGTTTTGGAAACATTTATACGACCACATGTGCCCTCCTTCGGTCTAAGCAGTCAGTAACAAAAAAAAAAAGTTAAGCGATTCAAAAGTTAAACAAAAAAAATTTAAAGCGTAGGCAATTGTGGTGACATGAGTAACTCTGAAGTATACGTTACTTGAAACTGAAACTAAAACTTGTATTTTATTTAGTTTTTTGGAAGAAAATGAATGGTTCTTTTTGTAATGTTATCTTTTATAAATTTAAATCCTTTGGAAATGCTTAAGGTTAAAAATATATACAAGTTTAAATAAAATTTAGATGACCCTGAGTATTCCTCTGTTTGAGAATTCCCCTCGATCTTTTCAAATGTATTTTGCATATGCATGAAGAGATTTGCTTTCCCAAATAGGAGATAATACGAATTAAATATTCGGAGCTTAATGTTAATTTTTCCTATGAAGTCGATGCATTGAACTAAAGCACAGCTTAATATACTGCTTGTTTGAATAAAACCGCAGGTTCTAACGCGATCGATGACCTTTGTAGAAAGAAATAGCTTTAAAAGTAAATATAAACCAAACGAACTCATCAGTTTATTAAGGTAATTAACGTACTCGTTTCATGTGTATCTAACAATATTTTTTTTTCAACCAAAATAAAAAGGTATAACAAATATTAAACAAAGCAACATAACATGTTAAAAATAAATAATTTAAGACTTACGACCTTATATGGACGAATGCCACATATTTTATACTCTTTAGTACATAATGTTTCCACTTAACGTAGTACTAGCGTAGGTAGAATTAATCACAAAAATACCTGAAATTGGCATAAATAAACAGAGTAATATTTACTAACTGTGATTCCAACATAAAAAACATACCTCACCGGCCATTTAAATCAAATAATAGCAATTATAAATGATAGTGTAATACATTGCGTCTTATGGAGAAAACACTTATTTACAAAATAAGACCAATTTATAATCACGATAGTGATGCAAGATTCATTTGATTTGTGGAATTTTCCGTAGTATATTTTACATCACTCTTATCTATAGGTCACTGGATATTTAAGGAAGATATTTCACTTTTTCTGAGGTGAAATGCGTAAATCGAGAAGCCGTTGGGCTCGGTCGCCATGTTTTCTTACACGCTGTTACGTATTGCAAACGAGTCAAGCGAGTTCCTGAATATTGTTTTGTACTATATTATTTACTGATAGATCCACATTAAATTATATTTCTTTCTTCGTTATTATTCATATTGTTGTGTTTTAAAACAATTAGACAATAATAAGGAAAACAATTATACTTATCTGTGATTTGACTCACTTGGAGTGCTGATCCCACCTTAAGTTGTCGTCAAATTTATTTTGATTATAGACATTAATAGTTGTAGAATTTGTATAAACTCGTTCAATTTATTTCTTATGCGAGACCCTAACAGGGTTGGAACTTAGGTATCTGAATAAAGAACATCACTACAATCACACAGCGACGAGTTGAATCTATGCCCTATTCGTTCCTTTGCCCCACGCTGCCCTATTTGTTCGTAATATCGTATCGATTTCGAGGTATACGAGTAAAATATTCCTGTTTCTCTGGCGTGAATATTGCAAGGAAATATAAATCAAATTATAAATTTTATTTTAACCACTGTATAAGAAGTATTCATCAGAATGACGTGATGACCTTTTCTTTTATTGGTAAATGGGAAATGTAACTTGTTGTTGAAACTTATTATATCTCGATTGAATGATAGGAGGTGGAGGCTATTCCTGTTAAAATGTGAGCCGGTTAGCAGGGTTTACTGACGTGACCCACATGGAAGTAGTTAGTAATTGTAGGAGTGATTTTAGTAGTAGGAGGTTGATAGAAGAACGAGGGTTCGCTTTTCAATTGTCACAACTTTGTAAACTGTGACAGTGAAGTGAAATGCTACAATTTTGTTTCTAGCCCCAACGGAATTGAACTCGGTGGAGAGCGAGCCCGCTAGCTCTTAGGGGGATGGCCACGGGAGGGGCTGAAGCCCTTTTTAAACGTTATTCGTCTACTGAAAATAATGAAGATAGGTTAAAAATAGATTTGAAATTTAATACAGTGACATTTAAACTAGATATTTTACAACATTAGTGATTATACTCTACATATTTTATAAAATTATTGCCGTATAGGTTTCAAAGAAAAAAAGACGTTGAAGACTTTCGTCAGATATGTACTCGGAATGGTCCTTGTACATTTTCCTTTTATTTTTCAGCGAAATTGCGAATGGGTTCAACCATTTGAGATGTCGATCCACTTCGCACGTTCTCAGTTTGCTTTTTCCTGGTCGCTCGATCGCGATTTAAAAGCAGTCATTTCTCCACGGAAGAACCTTTAATGTAGCGATCCAAGAGAACGGAATCGCCTGTGATCGACTGTAATCGCTCTACCGGTGGGTTAAGTTCAAGACCGATTCCCAGCCACCCCTCCACGAAATAAGTTCCCTCATCTCCTTCTCTCCCCTTCCTTCTTCACTGCCATTGAAGAACAATGGCACGGTAACTTCAGACTGAAAGCATTTCACTGGCAATGGAGAGAACTTAAGGACATTGCGATTTGACCGTGGAGAAACTTCCACGAAGGGTTTTTTTTACTGAAATTTGTACGGTACAAAGTATATTACATCAGCAATATTATTTCATAAACATGATCACTCTGTCCCCGGACATCGTAATAACAGAGTTCTCTTGTAATTTTTCTCCTTAATGTTGATGTGTGTTGGTGTGTTTTCATGTGTTCCCCCTCCTTCCCAGAGATTAGGCAGGCGCAAAATCTATCATCTTGATCAAAACAATAATAGAGCCTAACTTCGATGCATGTACTTCAAATTTGTCATTCGTATCTTTGTCCTGTAGTTATTATCCAGGACCCAAGATTGTTTACGTCCTTTCTCCCTTTTATACTCGTCAAAAACTCCCCTCTCTCAGCTCCTTACACGTCACAGTCCCACAGAACACGGTTGTCACGGTTCTCTGCTTGTCTATACAATTTTTTAATCTCCTGTTGAAGCAACATGTTTGAGGAAAAAAGAACGAATGGTAAATAAAATCATTTTTTTATATAGTTGATGTCCAATGAGATGTTGAACAAAATCCATGTTGGAAAAGATGTAAATAACTTCTTATTGATTTTATTTCATCGACGGAATATCTATTTATTAATTAAACAGTACAATAAATAACATGATATTTAGAAATTTGTAATAATTTAAAGTATCTTAGTTTTATTATGTTAAGTCGGTGAATTTCCTATTATTGAAATTAAAATTTCTTTGGCCGTTATTCGACCAACGTATTTATCTTTATTACAAATCATATAGTTTTCCGTGGAATGCAAAACGATGAATTTAATTGTCTACGAAGTCCAACTTGCAACTTAAATTTATTGTGAGTAAAATAGAGATAGTCAGCAATACTATTCTATGAAAACAACAAAAGAATCTTTGGATACGATATTTACAGCCCAACAAATCATTCTCCGCTGCAAACGTCTATTCTCCTCTGGGTGAAATCTACCCTCTCGTGTACTCTGCTGCGCCCCGCGGGGATCTGAGGGTGAGGAACGAGAGACGGTCTTTACATCGCTGCCCTGCCCCGGATCAGGCCTCTCACATCAATATGGGCCTCTGCCACAATAATGAAAAGTCTCTCCGGGAACCCTTTTCCACAGTAAATGTAGATTGTTAATCATCGGACAGTTGTTTCTAAAAACTCAGTAAAGTGTCCTGACCCGGGTTTTTCTCCGTTTTCTTTTGAGTCGATTTTTTTATACAGACTCGCTAGACTGTTGACCAGAGGCGGCATCTATTTAAATAATAACCCTCATTTAATAGTTAAAAGTTATAGACAATACTTACCGAATAATCTAGTTTGATAATAATGCGTACTTCTGAAATAACTTTTTTGTTTTATTAAATACAAATTTGTTGGTATTATGTTAATATTATAACACGTACCGAACTGTTTTCATTGTTAGGAGTGTGCTGAAATGTTAAACGAATTGATGGGATGGTTCCTTGCTTGCTTCCAGAGAGTAAATTAGTTTATTGTCCTCCACGTGGTTATATGCAGTTTGCAACTGCTTTTTTTACTATAAATTTATTCGTATTTATTTATAAGCATTTATGATTCCATTCATCATTTGCATCCACAATCATTGGTAAACATTTCTTTTCTGAGCTGGAGTCAGAAGAATATCAAATTTTGGCCGAGGAAATACAACAACCGAAAACCGGGTAAAGTATCAATTAATTTATTCGTTAGTTGTCGCTGCCTGCATATTGTCATTCGTTCTTAATTTTTAAGGAACTTCTCTTTGCCTATTTTGTTTCAAGATTCTCACTTTCATCCATCTGTGGCCCATAACAAAAACGCATTAGGATACATATCAAACAGGATCAAGAGTAGAATGTTTGAGCTGAAGCTAAGTGCAGAATTGGTATCTACGAAGGAACCCAGGTTGAAAAGGAGCAGTTAAATAATTCAGAAATATTTATTTCTTTTTCTCTACAACGATTGGTTTAACACTTTGTCACTGTTCATGTATAACTATTTGCATGTCTGACTGCCCCTCATAATCTCAAATCGAGGATCCTATTAAGGTCCTCAAACACCAAAGATTGAAAACCTGGCAGCGTATACTCGATCCCTGGTTGCACGTCCTGACAGTGACAAGTGACTCAAGGACACACCCTTTGAAAACTAGACTGAGGAGGAAACAAATTTTTCCCACTTCATCAATTATTACAAACTTGCTATAGTGAATGTTCATTAGAAAAACATGAGTGATACACCAGAGTGTGCCTTGCAGCTCACTATCCTGTGAAGCGCAAGAAAACATGTCTTGGTGATGCCAACGATAGTAACAATACATAGCTCAGCCACGCTAACAAACACCATATTCCGGGTGGGGGAGAAGGTAAATTTAATTCTGGAGGACCACTACCTTGACGGTAGGTATAAAAAATCAATAATTGTACTACTCATATTTTTATAAGCAGTATTAAGTACGAAATGTCACGAAAACGGATTATAAAACTTTAAATAACAGAAAGATATCTTCGAGGATGGGTCAAAAAAAAGGATTATTTCTTTTACAACGCCAACGTTTCGGCAATTTATTTTGCCTTCGTCAGGGCTGTATGCTACGGAACCACACCTTCATCAATAACCTCCAGCCATAACCTCTATACACACTACATCTCTACAACCTTCCTGGTGTAGGTCAAAGACAAAAAAACATTTTTTTAAAAATTGCTTTCTTTTACTAGTCTCGATGAACTTTTGATATCGATGTATAATAATAACAATAATAATAGTAATAATAAATTTATTGTCAAAAAACAGTACAAACTGCGTATGACCACGTGGAGGACAATAAACTAATTTACTCTTCGGAAGCAAGCAAGGGACCATCCCATCAATTCCGATCAAGGGCCCTACGGCAGAGGTGGATTCAAAAATTTCAGCAAAAGTTCCTAGATAAGATAAAAAGTTAGCTGCGAGTTATAATACATATATAATGTCAATATG
>NNCF01125825.1:398668-409632 GCA_002313205.1 Laupala kohalensis
TCTTTTATATTCTTGGGCAGGGAATTATATAGAACGATTCCCGATTGATGCGGTCCTTTGTGGCAAAGAGTGGTTGACACTCTAGGCCGATGAATATTATTACTATTGCGAGTATTGTGTTCGTGAACGAGACTGTTTCGTATAAAGCAAGGGTGGTGCTTCAGTAATTCGGTCTTAACAAACAAGACCGTTTCATAAATATAAATGCAGGGAAGTGTTAAGATATTTAATTCCTTGAATAAAGGTTTACAAGAGTTTCTGGGGTGAGATTTACAAATTATCCGAACTATTCTCTTCTGAATTCTAAAAGTTTGAATACACTGACCGGAATTACCCCAGAAGGTAACGCCGTAACGTAAATGGGAGTAAACGTCTGCAAAATATACGCAACGGGAAATACGTGGACTAACTGCGTTAACTAAGTTTCGTAATGCGTAACACAATTTGCTTAATTGGGAATTAAGATTGTCAATGTGACAATTCCATTTGAGGTTGTCTTGAATNAACAGTTTTTAATTGTGTTCCGTTTAAAGAAAGACAAACCTGGGGTCTTTCTCTCGTCATGGTATTCGAGTCGTGAGACGATTCTTGTGTTTCGCATCCATAATGAACTTAATACGCACTCTCACGTACCTGTCATGTTCTTGTATATACTATATACTACGTCAAGACCATTGAAAATGCGGGAGACATGAATAATATTTGAATGTTTTAGACATTTTGTTTTGTTTTTATGTGGGATACAGACATAGTATATTGATTCTTCCAAAATCCCTTTATTTTGCTTTCTGAATTTTTCAAAATATTGAAAATTTTCCTATAGAAAAGTGTTTCTTTGTGGAGCTTTGCATCTCGCTGACATCAAGGACATTAGAGCCCTAAAATTCTGTAGAGGTAGGGAAAACGCAGTTACGCACTAAGGAGAGCCAACATGACTCTTTCCGCGTGCGACTCGCCGAATGATTCAACCATACCCACTAAAAACCTTCCTGAATATATCAAAACATGAAAAAACGAGGAAAAAGAAACAGAAGATTCCTAAAACATTATAAAAACCGAAAACAAATAAAAAAGTAAATTTAGGGAGATAATTTTTGTACAGATAGTGTAAAAGCTGTTACGCACTAAGGAAAGCCAACATGTCTCTCCCAAGTGTATCGTTTAAATAAGATAGTACCTTGTTTAGCCTAGTTCCCGTAGTCGCCACCACATTTCATAGCTGTCTCGCTCACCAAGGAGTAGATATATTTGATTGTGTTATATTCGGCAATGATCCCGGCGACACTCGGGAAGGGGCCAATGAGAAAAAGTCCAGACTTCGCAAGAAGAATACATAAACACAATTATATGGCTCTACTTTCTTGGGATTTAAATTGTGTTCACGTTCGTCAGAAGATCAAATGCTTAAACTGCTCCGTAGTGTTACCCAGTCAGTAAGTCTCCAGAAAACCCATCTCTCACCAAAATACTCTTTTTTTCCCTCCTGGCTCTTTCTGTCCTGCAATTTATTTTCCGGTTATCCTCAACTTCGCTGCATTTGACAGACTAAATATTCATTAGAATAACATTTGTGGTGCTTAAGTGTGAGTATTTCACCTCTCGGTGCTCGTCAAGACGAACAAAACTCACACGACTCACACATCATGACGTCGTATTGAGTAGCTCACTTTTGTTTGCGAATTCGCAGGACATCGAGTGGCTTCCTACTGAATAATAGCAATGTAAAACTCTGGAATAATTGACTAAATTTTAAAAAAATGCAATTTTTTGAAAAAAATCACAAAATCCTTTGGAAGCATTTTTAGAGGTTAGGGACATGTATTTTCCGAATAAATAATAAAAATTTTGGCAATAATTTCTATATTATTCCAATTGATTTTAAACTGTGGTACACCTTACTTAGTAATTTATTAACTTAAATTACATTCGTGATATTTTAGAGTGAGTATTGTAGCTCATGGTGCTCGTGAAGCAGAAGAAACTCAATCGACTCGCACATCATGAAGTCGTTTAGGGTAGTACATTTTCGCGTACATTGTTCCAGGTCTTCAGAACACCTGCTACTGAAAGAAAGCAAGGTAGAACATTGAGGAAACTAATGGTTGAGTAAATTTTGAAACAATTTTTAATTCATCAAAAAATCACAAAATAATTTGGAGGAAATTTTAGTATTTTTACAAAAAAAATTTGGCCAAAAAAATCAATTTCATTTTTCGGTTATCCTCAATTTTGGTACACTTGACATGGAAGTAATTGGAGGGAAGCGTGGCGAGTTTTGACCTCACGCTGCATGCACGCTGGAGATGGTGGACGGAGGCATGTCCTTATTGGACTAAAATGGGTTTAAATGGTCACGGTGTGGTAGCTTAAGGGAGATCCCGGAGAAACGCTACGATTCGCCAGAGCTCAGTTACCTTATTGGAGGGCCTCACCCCAAGGGCTGCCAGTGAGACTCCCGTCTCTCTTCCCTTCCTACAGCGTAGGCTTTCCTCCGGGGTTTACGTGAAGTGACTCCACAACTCTCCCACACAATCTCTCTCTTACATCAGTGCCATAGCAACTGTCTACGATAGACGTGTTTCTGAAAAAAACCGATCAATTTTGTGATTTATTCCTAAATTTGTGTTCTAAGTGTCCTGTTTTTCTTTTGTTCTTATATTTCGTTGTGTTTTTGGTTACCTAATTAGTTTCCAATTTAATTTTGTATCTTAATCAATTTGAAGACTTTGTGGACTTGGCTTCGGGCCTATGGTGGATCGGCCATTTTGTGGCGATATGGAAGAGGATGGGTCAGATTATCGTGCACTTCATTCCAAAAAAATTAACAGTATTGGTGAGTGCAATGTTATAAACGGAAACATCAGTAAAGATGGTGTAATGTTTCCCTTGCATAATGGTGACTCAAATGCATCAACTGCTTCTGACACTGATTCCGGTTCTAGTGAATGTGTTTAGTTACGACTCCATAAACGAGGTTTCTTGGACCTGCCCAACACAGCATCGAACAGTGTTGAATTTATTAGTGCCAAAACGTTAGACTTGTTTCGAGTACCCCGGTGGAACCAATTGCGATGCACAATTCATTTGATCCACTTTCAAACCGTCGTTTGTCCCAGCTTGCCGATTCCTCTGCGATTAACGTTCCGTCGCGACGTGTCGGTGTCTACACAAGGAACTTCTACAGGTATCCCTTCTCCCGAGCCCACTGCAGGACCTTCTCAACAAAACAAAAGTAGCAGTATCGACACAGAAGATCCTAGGTAACGAAGACCAAATACAGGTTTAATATTTATTGAAAACATTTTAGATGGAAATGGGCTTCTAAATGAATTGCAAAAAGTAGCATCCAAAAAGATAACTGCAAGCAACACGAGGCAAAACCTTATTGTTGCAGCGAACACTAGTGGATCATGCACGTATAATTTCATACCTAAAAAAACTTCAATCGTCATACGATAATGCTTCCTTCTTCTACAGTCGTGCCATAGAAGAAAGACGACATAAATTTAAATATTAAAAAAATTAAAGAAGGTTTGGAAAAATTAGGTTTTAAAATTTTCCACGTTTCAAAAATGTTACGAAAACAAGAAGGCACTTTCATTCATTTCACACAGTACACAATTGAAATAGATAAATGTGACACCGGATTTTTAAATCAAGAGTTAGATACGTGCTAAATCACAGAATGAATATGGAAGAACTGAAACCACACTGTGCCAAATGTGGGGACACTCCAAGAGGTGATGTGCAGGTCCTTATACACTTAAGTCTTGCAATCTACGTCCTGCATTTCCCCAGGGTGTAAATTGCTCTCAAGACCATGTAGCTACTTGGGCGAGGTGTCCAGCGCTTCTCACGCTTAAGCACGAACGTGAAGATCAATTACTTCGTTTCGCTCTAGCTTGTAAAGCCTCAAAAGAGGGTGAATTGAGAAACGAGTTGAGTTCTGTCAACTTCACTCCTCTCCCTTCCAAGCAAACAACAAATTGTCTTGTTCAATCCACCACTAGCGACACAACGACGACTTCGAAAGTTAATCCAGGACCAAATTCAAACGACGAAAATGTTTGGAGTAAATTATGTCACTTCCTAAACAGATTAAGTTTTAAAAACCTAGGAGCCACATTTAAAATAGCGCTAACATAATTTGTAGTTCGGAACCATGATCTGTAAAAGTAGTATCATTACTATAGACAGTTACCACTGCCACGGTGGACATGACAAAAAAGAGAACGTATTACTCAGTTCAAAACGGACTAAAGATTTTCTTTATTATTGTTACAAGAGATTTGGTTAAACCCTTTGCAAATAACTTTACTTATCGCGATGACCCACTACACGCACCTAACGGGGGTACGGCTATATTAGTACGTAAAGACGTTCCCCATACAAGAATTCCTACTTCTCAACTTAAATGTCTCGAAACTACTATTATAGTTGAAACAAAGATAGAAAATACTACGTTTCGTCTAATAAACGTCCCAGTATTCCTAAAAACCCAACTAACATAACGACAGACATTTACCAAATTTTTCTCACTTTTCCACAATTTTAATTGACTTGTCGCAATTAATTACCCATATTCTAACGTGATCGACACGTACGACGTGTTGGGTACCTCTCTTTGGCTTGGCGTACGACGTCGAATATTGAAAAATTTTGAAATATTTTCGTATTTTTGAGAAAATCAAAACACCATTTAAAGGAATTTTTGGATGTTGCATACATATATTTCCCTGATAAACAAAAAAAATATTTGAAATTTTTTTACAATTTTTTCTCACTTTTTTAATGGACTTACTGCTCTAAATATCCTTTAAATAAACGGTACCGATATTTAATAGTGTCTCTTGAAATTCATTAGGCTCATGAAGCAGAACAAAACTCACCCGACTAATTTAACAAGACGTTGTGTTAAGAACCCCACTTTGGCGTACCACGTCGCAGGTCATCGAGACGCATCCTAGTGAAAGAGAACACTCAAAAAAATTATGAATTTGCACATTTCTAAAGCACACTCAAAAAAATTATGAATTTGATTTCATAAATTTTAAAGAATAAAAAAATCACATGAACGCATTTTAGAGGATACACACATATTTTCCGAATAAACACAAAAATTATTAATAAAGAATTTTACACTTCTTTCTCACGTTTCAACTTTTTGAAATTGATTTGACGCACTAAGTATTCCTTGTACTAACGTAAGAGAAACGTAGGAGTGTGTCTTAAAGGTCATTAGGCTCGTGAAGCAGAAGAAAACTCGAACGACTTACCTACCAAGACGACGTGTTGGGTACCTCTCTGTGGCGTACACGTCGCAGGTCATCGAGGCGAATGCTAGTGAATGAGAGCATATTTCTTTCTAAGGAATAGTTTATAAATTTTTGAATATTTTTTTTCAAAATTTAAAAAAATCACAAAATCATTTGAAGGCATTTTTGGAGGTAGGACACTTTTATTATACGAATAAACGCCAAAAAAATTTGACCACTTTGTTTTTCTTTAATTTTTGTCACTTTTCAACTTTTTAAATTGATTTGTGTCCCTAAGTATCCCTTATACTAACGTGAGCGATATATAAGAGTGTTTTTAGGGTCATTAGACTCGTGGAGCAGAAGAAAACTCACATGACTAACCTACCAAGAGCACGTGTTGGGTACCTCACTTTAGCGTACATGGACGCCGGTCATCGAGACGCGTGCTAGTAAATGAGGGCAAGGTATTTCTAAGAAATAGTTAATGAAAATTTTGAATATTTTTTTTTGAATTTTTGATAAAACCATAAAATTATTTTAAGGCATTTTTGGAGGTTAGACACAAATATTTTCCGAATAAAGACACACAAAATTGACAATTTTTTTCTTTTTTGTGACACTTTTTAACTTTTTGAAATTGACTGGTAGGACTAAGTATCCTTTATACTGTCATGAGCGATACATAAGAGTGTTTCTTGTAGGACATTAGGCTCGTGAAGCAGAAGAACACTCATACGATTAAACTACCAAGACGACGTGTTAGGTATCCCACTTTGATCTACGACGTTGAAGGTCATCGAGACGCTTCCCAGTGAATGAGGGAGTAGTGATTCTAAGGAATAGTTGATAAAATCACAAAATCATTTGCAGGTCTTTTTTGAGATTAGACACTTTTATTTTCCGAATAAACGCAAAAGAAATTTTTGACCATTTTTTCTGTAATTTGTGTCACTATTGAACGTTTTGAAACGACTTGTCGCACTAAGTATCCTTTATACTAACGGGGGTGATGCGTAAGAGTGTGCCTTGACGGTCATTAGGCTCGTGAAGCAGAAGAGAACTCCCAAGCGTAACCAAACAAGGCGATTTGTTGGGTACCTGAGAGTACGACCTCCGTGGTCATCCAGACGCTTGCTAGTGAATAAGGAGAAGGTGATTCTCAGAAATAACTGATAAAATTTCTAATATTACTTTCAAATAAAAAAAGACACAATCATTAGTAGGCATATGTGGAGGTTAGAGGCTTTTATTTTCGGAATTAAAACCAAAAAACGTTTTTGACAATTTCTTTTCTCTTATTTTGCTCACTTTTCTTCTTTATGAGATGAAGTATTTGTTGCACTACGTATCCCTCATACTAACGTGAGCTACGTACGAGTGTGCATTGATGGTTAATAAGCTCGTAAAGCAGACGGAAACTCGCACGATTAACCTACCAAGACGAAGTGTTGGGTTCCTCACTTTGGAGCACGACGTTGAAGGTCATCGAGATGCTTCCTAGTAATTGAGGGAGTAGTGATTCTAAGGAATAGTTTATAAAATATAGGATTTTTTTCGTAAATTAAAAAAACAAACAAATCATTTGAAGATATTTTTGGGAATTACGCACTTATATTTTCGAAATTAACCCAAAAATATTTTGAAATTTTTTCTCTAAATTTGGTTAATTTTCAAATTGATTTGACGCACTAAGTATCCCTTAGAGTGTGTTTTAAAGGTCATAATGCTCGTAGAGTATGAGAAAACTCACATGACTAACCTTTCTAGACGATTTGTTAGGTGCCTCACATTGACATAAAACGTCGTTGATCATTGAAACACTTCCTAGTAAAAGAAAGTAAAGTATTTCTGACAATAAATAAATAAACTTATTAATTTAAAAAATCACAACATTTTTTGAAGGTAAACTTGGAGGTTAGACACTTATATTTTACGAAAAAGCGCAAAAAATATTTTTTGACACAAATTTTTGAAAAAACATTTTGACTAATTTTTGTCTATTTTTAAGTTTTTCAATTGACTTGTCGCACTAAGTATCCTTTATATATTTGTGAGTGATACGTAAGAGCAATTTTTGAAGCCATTAGCTTCGTTAAGCTTAATATGACTCACACGACTAACATACCAAGAATAAGTTTTGGGTTCCTCACTTTAGGATACGACGTCGCATGTCTTCAAAACGCATCCTAGTTAAAGAAAGTTTCTAAAATATTTGTAAAAATCACAAAAATATTTGAACGCATTTTTAAAGACACTCATATTTTTTAATAAACGCAAAAAAAAATTCACAATTATTTCTTTAAGTTTTGTCACCTTTCAACTTTCTGAATTGACTTATTGCATTATGTATCCTTTGAAATAACGTAAGCGCTGTCTTCATGGACATTTAGCACGTGAAGCACACGAGAACTAATACGACATACCTACCAAGACGACGTGTTGGGTACGTCTCTCTAGCGTACTACGTCGAAAAAATTCAAAACGCTTGCTACTGAATAACAGAAAGGTATATCTAAGGATTAATTGAAATATACCTTTCTGTTATTTTTGTACCAAAGATTTGGCAAAAAAACATTTCGAAAACAATATTTTGAAATTTTTTTACAGTTCCAATTGAATATATATTGAAGTACCCAATATTTAAAAAAATCGAAAATAAATTTCAAATTTTTTATGGATCCAATCAAAAAATACATATACCAAAGTACTTCAGATATTTCAAAAAATTTCATCCCACTTTTTTGTCCCAATCGAAAAATATTTATACCGGTTTTTCGAAAAAAAATTACGGAAAAAAGTTTGGAAATATTTTATTTTCCCAATACAAAAATATACCTAGGTACCCAAAATATACCTAATAGAGATATATGGATTAAGACCAAAAAAATTCAGAATATTTTCAAAAACTTATTTCGCACATTTTTGGGTACTTATGTATATATATTTTTCGAGTGAAAAAAAATATTTCAAAATTTTCAAAGACATTTTTTAATTATATTTTTTTAATTTTTGAATTTTTTGGGAAATTAGGTACATATATTTTTCGGTTTAAACCATAATAATTTTCAAAATTATTGTAAAAAACTAATTTTTTTAAAAAAATTATGGGGATTAGAGCATATATGTTTATTGATTGGAATCGTAAAAAAATTTCAATTTTTTTTCAAAAAATTTATAATTAAAATTTTTAAGTACAGATGTGGATATATTTTTTTAATGGGATAAAAAAATTCAAATATTTTTAGAAAAATTTTTGGTCAATTTTTTTATGTGTTTGTTCAAAAAATATAAGTGTAACCTCCAAAAACGAAATTAAAATTTTCGCCCATTTTTTCAAAAAAATAATTTTTTTACCATTTTAACGCACACTCCTTTACTTACCTAGCTTTCTGTCGGTGAGAAGCGTCTGGATATCCTCGAAGTCAAAACAAGTTATGTGTATACCCAACAACGCATAATGAAAGCGACACTCATATGTTTCTTCTAATTTCTCAAGACTCGTTACTCCCACCACACTTTTCTATCTGTTTTAAATGAATACTAACGAATACTGGATATGCCAAAAGCAAAAATTTGTATTGAGCAATAAAAAAAGGTTGAAGTTTTTGGTCAAATTTTTTTGTGTTTATTCAAAAAATAAGTCTATTACCTCCAAAAATCAATTAAAATTTTTTGGTAATCTTTTCAAAAATTAAATTTTTTTTACCATTTTAACGCACAATCTTGTCACTTACACAGCTTTCTGTTGGTGAGAAGCGTCTGTATGTCCTAGACGTCGAAACAAGTTTAGTGAATAGCCAACAACGCATAATGAAAGCCACACTTATGTGTTTCTTCAAAATTCTCAAGCTCCTTACTCTCACCACACATTTCTATCTTTTTTAACTAAATACTGGATATGCCAAAAGCACAAATTTGTATTCAGCAATGAAAAAAGTTAAAATTTATGGTCAAATTCTTTTTATGTGTTTATTCAAAAAATATAAGTCTGTAACCTCCAAAAAGGAATTTAAAATTTTTGCTATATTTTTCAAAAAAATATAATATTTTTCCATTTTAACGCACACTCCTTTTACTTACTCAGCTTTCTGTCGGTGAGAAGCGTATGGATGTCCTCGACGTCGAGACAAGTTAAGTTAATACCCAACAACGGATAATGAAAGCGACACACATGTGTTTCTTCTAATTTCTCAGGAATCGTTACTCTCACCACACATTTCTATCTATTTTAACGCAGTACTGACGAATACTGGCTATGCCAGAAACACAAATTTTGTATTCAGCAAGGAAAAAAATAAAAAATTTTCGTCAATTTTTTTATGTGTTTATTCCAAAAAGAAAGGTCTATAACCTCCCAAATGAATTTAAAATTTTTGTTATATATTTCAAATATGATAATGTTTTTAAATTTTAACGCACACTCCTTTTACTTACCCAGCTTTCTGTCGGTGAGAAGCGTCTGGATGTCCTCGACGTCGAAACAAGTTAAGTTAATACCCAACAACGCATAATGAAAGCGACACTCATGTGTTTCTTCTAATTTCTCAAGAATCGTTACTCTCACCACACATTTCTATCTATTTTAACGCAATACTGACGAATACTGGTTATGCCAGAAACACAAATTTTGTATTCAGCAATAAAAAGATTTAAAATTTTTGGTTAATTTTTTTTGTGCTTATTCCAAAAATAAAGGTCTATAACCTCCAAAAATGAATTTAAAATTTTTGCTATATTTTTCAAAAAAATATAATATTTTTCCATTTTAACGCACACTCCTTTTACTTACTCAGCTTTCTGTCGGTGAGAAGCGTCTGGATGTCCTCGACGTCGGAAAGGGTTAAGTTAATACCCAACAACGCATAATGAAGGCGACACTCATGTGTTTCTTCTAATTTCTCAAGAATCGTTACTCTCACTACACAATTCTATCTATTTTAACGCAATACTAACGAATACTGGCTATGCCAGAAGCACAAATTTTGTATTCAGCAATGAAAAAATTCGAAATTTTTGGTCAAATTTTTTTATGTGTTTATTCCAAATATTAAGGTCTATAACCTCCAAAAATGAATTTAAAATTTTTGCTTTATTTATCAAAAATAATAATTTCTTCCATTTTAACGCACACTCCTTTACTTACCCAGATTTGTGTCGGAGAGAAGCGTCTGGATGTCCTCGACGTCGAGACAAGTTAAGTTATTACCCAACAACGCATAATGAAGGCGACACTTATGTGTTTCTTCAACATTCTCAGAATCGTTACTCTCACCACACATTTCTATCTGTTTTAACTGATTACTAACAAATACTGTCTATGCCAAAAGCACAAATTTTGTATTCAGCAATAAAAAAAAATGAAATTTTGGGGAAAATTTTTTTTTGTGTTTATTCAAAAAATATATGTCTACAACCTCCAAAAATGGAGAAAAAAGTTTTGCTCAATTTATCAAAAATTAAAAAAAAATTTATTTTTTAACGCACACTTCTTTTACTTACCCAGCTTTCTGTTGGTGAGAAGCGAGTAGATGTCCTCGATGTCCAAACAAGGTGAGTGAATACCCAACGACGCATAATGAAAGCGACAATCATGTGTTTCTTAAAAATTCTCAAGACTTGTTACTTTCACTGTCATTTCTATGTGTTTTAACTGATTACTAACGAATTCTGTCTATGCCAAAAGCACAAATTTTGTATTCAGCAAAA
>NNCF01125826.1:0-23091 GCA_002313205.1 Laupala kohalensis
TCTCATCTGCAACAAAACTAGCAGTCTACAAAGAATATAACATTTCACGACACTTCAACTCTGAGCACAACGATGTCAAGATTAGAGCCTTAACCGTAGAAGAAAGAAAACAAAAAGCAGAGGATATACGCAAAAAACTATCAGGTCAGCAAAGTATTTTTAAGAAACGAAATAGTTCTCAGCAAGCAACACATGCAAGTTATATTGTTGCATACAATATTGCTAAAAGTATCAAAGCTCTGTCTGATGGAGAGTTTGTTAAACACTGCATGCTGAAAGTTTGCGATATTTTATGTCCTGACAAAAGAAAAGATTTTGAAACAATAAGCTTATCTCGGAAAACAGTGACTTCCAGAATTGAAGCAATAGATAAAAACATATTATCACACTTGGAATCAAAGATTGACCAATTTAAATTCTGCTCATTACTATGGATGAAAGCTCTGATATAAATGATACTGTATAGTTGCTATTATTTATAAGAGGTGTTGACGAAAACTTCTGCATTACAGAGGAACTAGCATGCATGAGTCGTTGACGTGAACTACAACAGGATCAGATATTTTTCATGAATTTATGGAAGGAATTTCAACTTTGAAAGTACATATAAATTGCATATGTAGTATAACAACAGATGGAGAGAAAAATATGACAGGGAAAGAATCTGGATTTGTTGGGATCTTTAATGAAACAATGTTATATTTCTACATTGCATCATATATCAAGACGCCCTCTGTAAATCTGCTTTGGATATGAAACCTGTGCTTGACGTTATTGTGAAGCAGGTTAATGCTATTCGATCTCGAGGGCTTGTTCACAATTTCGGAAGTTTCTAGAATCCATGAAATCTGAGTACTCTGATATATTGTACTACTCGAAAGTAAGGTGGCTTAGCGGAGGACGCGTCTTCGAGCGAGTTTGGCAGCTGAAAGACGAAATAGTGACATTCTTCCTTGAGAAACAGGGGTCTGTAGAGTATAAAATCCTGGAAGATACTGCAGACTTTGAGACTTTACTTTTTTTACAGATCTTCTCTGCCACATGAACAAGTTGAATGTCAATATGCAAGGCAAAAATCAATTGATTGATGATATCTGGGGCCATCTCAAAGGTTTTAAACTACAAATTGTTCTATTAGCGAATCAACTTGCTAAGAATGACATGTCTCACTTCCCGTGATTGAATTCAATAGCCCCGGTGATGAAGGAAAAGCTTAAGAGTTACGAAGATAGTCTGCGAAGACTCCACGGTGAAATTGAACGAAGATTTGAAGACTTCAGTGTCATTGAAAAAGACTTTGAAATTTTCAGTATGTCTTTTAACGATAACTGTGAAACAGTGAAATCGGACTTGCAACTTGAATTGATTGATGTTCAATGTAACACTCAACTCAAACAGTTGTTTCTTAATGTTCCAAAATTAGAGTTCTACAAGTCCGTGTCGAAATCTACTTTCCCAAATCTGATATCACATGCCCAGAAAGTTACTGCTATGTTTGCTTCATCATATATATGTGAACAGGTGTTTTCTACAATGAAACTTCGAAAGAGTTGTCTAAGAAACAGACTGACAGATGAGCATTTAGCTTCTCTTCCTAGAATAAGTGCATCCCAGTTCGATCCAAATTATGAGAAACCTTTAAAAATGCAGTCACAGTTTCATTCATCACATTCTCCTTCATAATCTTTCAGTCATAATAGGACTTAGTATCACAAAAAATACAAAAATTTTGTAAAATGTATCATATTTATTTTTTAATAAATTATATTGGCCCACCTAAAGTTTTTTTTCCCTTTCCTTTGGCCCACTCTTTAAAAAGTTTGCCCATCACTGCATTACACCTTCAATCATTATTAAAATTATTTAATTCAAATGGCACGTGAGATATGTTTTTCGAGTTGAAATAAGTGCATGTAACTCTTTTTATTTATGCCAATTTCACATATTTTACGAGAAGTAACATATCTCTACCTACACCAGTACTGCTTTTCCTTGTTCTACATTTGCACCGTCTTCCCTACGTAATTTATTATTTTCTCTAGTTGATCTTTATCAATTGCACTAGCTTCCCTTCCAAAATCTATAAATTAGCGCACAATTCTTTAATCTGTTGTAGAATGTAACAATAGTGTAGTCATTCTACAACTTAGGAACAAGAAAAAAATAAATAAAAATCGACATGATAAAATGCTTTGATGAGTGTTATAATCCAGTTAAAACTTCTCTACAAACAACCCTTTTGGTTTTAAAATTGTCATAAGGAAAATAACTACGTCATAAAAATTTGAGACTTTGCTGGGTTATCCTGTTGGTGTCACGTATCGTCGTTGTTGCATGATGTTTCGACTGCCATTCTTCAGAAGTGATAAGGTAATTATAGTATAACACTCGCAACCACCTACCTAGTCACTTCCCAAGAAGGCTGCAGAAGAGTTGCTCTTAATCGAAATAAATCATTCTTTTGAATGAAAAATAAGAGCTTATTAAAATAATTCATTATTTTACGTAGCAAAACTAACGAATAAAAATACATTATTTCATTTGACGATCATTGAATGACAAATAAAAAGTTATTCTTTTATTCGGCAAACGTTGAATGACGAATGCACTGCAACCGCTGCAGTATGGTAGCCGAACGTCAAGCTACAACGACCAGACGCGGTACCAACCGGTTAGACCAGCAACAGATGATTTTTATTTCTTTATTTATTTTGATATATCTTTGAATCTATTGTAACTCAAGAGGGTTTTTAGTGGGTATGGTGGAGTCATACTGCGAGCCCCACACGGGGGAGAGTCGCTTTGGCTCTCCTTGGTGCGTTCCTCCATTTTCCCTACCTGTACGAAATGTTAGAACTCCAATGCCCTTTGATGTCGACATGAGCCGTAAAGCCCCACAAAAACAAAAACAAAAAAACAAAAAAAACAAAACAAAAAAAAAACAGATGACTTCGTTCGCGGAAACCTTCCAGAATATTTATTATGAATCTTTGTTGTATTTTGGCGTAACTTTGTCTTCTGTTATATTAATTATGACGGTCACTGCACCAACGATATAAAAAATAAATAACTTACAGAAAAAATACCTTTAAGTTTACATCGCATCTTTCGTTTAGTTATCACTTTCACCCCTTAACTTGACTTTTTTGAGAAATAAGTCGAAAATTTCTTGAATATACAAAATTCCCATCGACCAATTTAATCTCTGATATCATTTCGGCGATATGTTAATTCATTATACTTTGAAATTACTGAAATGTTATAAAATTCGGATTGAGAGGATTTCGTAACAAAAAGGAGAAAACATAACCGCGAAGTTGTTTTTGCCTATATCTTCGAACAAGACGAAAGAAAGCACTTCATTTTACAATCTGCATTGGATAACGGAACGAAATATCAAAAATACGCAATTATCTATTTTCATTTATTAAATTCTGAACATCGCAAAATTTGCTTGATTTCATTACATCACTCAATTGTCACTTTACATCTCCCCTCTGGTGGCTCAGGTGTTAGCGTTCTAGCTCATTACAAAGAAACCACGGGTTCAATTCCTGGTGGGGTCAGAAAAGATTTGTAGCTTTTCACATTAATGGTCCACATCATGCGGCTGTGACTACTGGAAAGCGAACTCTCACTTCTTGTATCCACCTCCAACTGCTCCTTCTCCTACTAACACCTCCACGTGGACCGAGTTGTTGGTAAACCCAGCTAACCGTCCCACCTACTGACAATAGCCTAACTCCTATCGCTCTATGTAGATATGCTTCTATAGCATGCTACATTTCCCATTTACAAATACTTAATAACTCATAAATAAATGGTATTTTTTCTTAATAATGGAGTGATAAAAACATTAAAACACATTCTCATGTTTTTCCCCCTCGCTCACTATTTCCGTGAGAGCTATCGTGTCGTGTGAGAGTGTGTGCCCTTCAAGGGAATGGCATTCCACGAGTGCCTGTTGCCGATACCCCAGCGTTCCTACGTGCTGCGGTTGGCCACGCATGCTACGAGATGTCAAACAGACGGCATTTCCTAGATCGGACTCGTGGCCGGAAACATTTTAGACTTTCGCTTTGGAGGGTTGGATTGGAACGCGAATACTCCGGAGGCATTGTTTCATGTTTCACTTGAAATACTTGTTTCTACACTTTTCTAGAACAGCGCTGTCTAACGTATCTTTGCCCGTGGGACATTTTCAATACATCTTCGATCGATCAGACCAGCACCAGAAATGGTTTGGCAAAATGTTATCAGCAGATTTATATTATTTGAAGCTTAAAAATTAAGTAGTATATTTATTTTATTTTTTTCTAAGTATTTTTAATAAATAGTGCTATAAAGTAGTATAATGTTTACATAATTTAGTGAATGACGGAGATATTCTGAACACAATTTTATATTTGCTCTCGTCGGACGTGCAACGTCGAATATAAATTCTGGCAGCACATATTTATAGCATCAACTTGTGTTCCCCAATGTACTCGCGAATCACACACGGCGTAAGGAGGGTGTCCGCCCTCCCCCGGATCTTTTTCCCCCTTTAATAAAACATAAAAACGAAATATTTTGTTGTGTTTGTAATATAAAACGTATGAGAGTGAGATATTAATAAATAAGCGTTAGATTATATTTCTTGATGTCATACTTTTCTTAGATTTCAGTCCGCACTATTGGTGAAGTATTGGTAAGGAATGGGTTGCAAATCTAATGAATAATTATACATTATTTTCCTAAAAACAGTGATTTTAAGGGACTTGAGATAGTTTTAAACGTGTTTTTAAACTATATACTTTCATATTTTCAAATAATTTGTATTATATATAATTTCCGATAAGCTGGATGGGTATCCGTTGTCCTATACTTTCCAGACTCCCGAATATTAGATACCCAAAAAAGGTATTTCTGGCTAAGCCCTGGCCTCTGAAAGTTTACAATATTTGTAGTTTTCACGGCGGTTGCACAAAGAAGTCAAATCACTTCACGGTTTACACGTAATCGAAATAACATTCAAGTGACATGGAGACTAATCCTAAGTTCTGAAGGTTGAGAACGATTAAAACTTCTTCGGACATTATTTAGAGAATTGCTGAACTTTGGCTGAACTTCTTATCGACATCGGACCTTGCCAACTATAATCTTCTTTAACAAGACTTTATTTTTATTTATTTCATGCCGTATGCCACGAGACCTGCTTTCTCACGAAATCGTAAGATTGTTTGGCTAACTCAATTGCGAAGGAGAGAGGTTGGATTGGCGAGGAAGTTAAGGCATCGAATCAACACTTGACTGAAGTGAGATAATTCTACTATTATCGTCCATAATCAAGAAAATCAATAATGGCCTTACGATATTTCTACGGACTATTAATATTGTGGTGTTCTGAAAAAGCCAAAGTCGTAATTCATTTAGGTGGGAGAGACCCCTACTGAAAAAATCACCTAGCTGATCGATTGGGAAATCTAACACGCGATCTCCTGCTCAGCAAAAAGATGGAAGCGAAGATGCTGCCTCAACGTCATCTCTGTGCTTTTTGCATCACAAGAATGTTCTTTTTTATATCTAATGTCAAGATTTAATAAAATTCTATATTTTCTCTAACCAGCCACAACATAGTCACATTGCAGAGTACTAGTCGCAATAGTTGTTGTTGACTGTTAGTATATTCATTCACAAAAGAAAGTAGTATTGTTTGGTTTCTGTTGAGAAAAATCTCTTTTGCGAACGACGTGTCCTAAATCAGCGTGTAATAAGTGTATCAGTAGTTTTTATGAGTACGCGGAGTAAATAATAGTTCTATCTCAAGTTTTTAGCCAAATACAGAAAGATTTTTTTCATACAAAAATACTGGCCATATTAATATTGGGTGTATGTTTACAAATGATTTGCTTTGTAAGAGGAAGATTTCACGCTTAAAGTCAAGAAATAGTTTCGGAATATTTTGAAAAACTGCATATCTGTAATCACCTACATCATTTCCCACGCAATCACAGCATACTCATAACAATTTGAATTATCTTTTACCACATTCTTCATTAGTAATTTCTTCATGATATCTTTTTACTGCTCTGTCATTCTTTCTTGTGTTTGTATCCTTTGTAACATTTTTTGTCTTCACCTCCAATCAAGTCTATATAATTTATATTTTCCTTTACTGATCGTATTTTCAGCCTCTATGATACTCAATAGGGATATTTATGCGTTTCGACCAAGTAAAACTACAAATTCCAACTTAGATGTAAGGAAACAAACTGGAGTTTTACTTGGCTTATACGCATAGATATACCTCTTGAATTTTCCTATGGTTTCATTTCTATGAAAAGTATGAACTGCAACGTTTACTGTGTATCTCGTGTTACTTGTTAGACTTGTGTTAAAATCTACGGTTGGTTTCGTAATTGTTTTCTCTTCCAAAATCACCTCATCTTCTTCCTCCTATTTCATCCATATCCTATGCACGTCAGACCGCCATCTTTACTCTCGGAAGCAATATAGGAGACCGGCGGCGTTCCACGCCTCAGATCGTGCGTGGTTTGGCGGATTCCTTTGCCCGTACCCCCTCTCTACGCTCTCCTTCGCGCGCGAAGCGTTAGTCTTTTGTTTCGGACGGGCGCTACGATGCTCATGTGTCGAATTCTCAGGAGTGGCTGAGTTCCCGCATCAGCGAACTAAAGCTGAGAAAGCATTCGCAGACGTTGGCTTTGCGGTTCTACGAAAATAGGAAATTCCTAAGCGTCCCTGTTTTCTGCGGCTGCCTTTTGCGTCTCTCGCCGTCTCTATGTGTTACCACTAGTAAAATAAGGCACGCTGTTCGTAGAGATGAAACATTTCTTGTACGTAGTTTCAGTACGAAACATGAATTTTTGGATTATCATATTTGTTTAATACCAATAACTTAAATAAAATGTATTTTATTGGAATAATTTTTATCCTTATATTTACTTGTTTTATGGACTGCGATATTTCAATGAAGAATAGTAAAACTTAGCAATTAATTGGTCTTGATAACTAATTTACAAATATGAATAAATATATTAGTTATCATTAATGATGTTCAATTTAGAAATTTATTAGAAAGTAAAAAAAGTAGAAGATGCATTGATATCAG
Organism: Laupala kohalensis; assembly: GCA_002313205.1. Classification (NCBI taxonomy): domain Eukaryota; kingdom Metazoa; phylum Arthropoda; class Insecta; order Orthoptera; family Trigonidiidae; genus Laupala; species Laupala kohalensis. Next base: position 7,112 of record NNCF01125826.1, read on the forward strand.
CCACGAACTTTCAATTTTCTCAGAATCTCCGACGTAGTGCCTCTGTTTCAATCGTTTTGTAATTAGTGCCATGTTGAATGAAACAAATCGCAAGGAGGAGTTCGTAGTTCCCAGAGCATCCTGGCGCCTAACTGCTGAACTGCTGAGGGACTAAATGTCACAAGAGGCTTTAATCGAGAGTGCGTGCAAGAAACGAGCTTGCATATTCAAAGAAGCATTTACGTTAAGAGCTTCATCTATCTCTTGCCCTTTATCTTGAACGATTTGAGGAAATTGCCTCTCATCGATTTGAATCGATTTCTTTCTTTCTTTCCTCCCATTTATGCATTATTCATAAACAATAACTTTCCTCTTTCTTGTATTGGAACTAATAGTTCCTTTGATTACAAATTAAAACTTAAGATATTGATAAGTTTCGATGTTTTAAGCAGAAATAAAATTTCCTTTCAAAATCTATTTCTTTATGGATGGATTAACGAAATTACATTTTCACTTAGGTTCGCTTAGTTCATGAAAATGAATTGAAATAAAACATTCTAATCCATCAATATTTAGAAATTGAAAAACTCGAAACGTCTTCACGATGATTGGAAACTTAAAAAAATATTAAATGAGGAGTCAATTTCTTCCTACAATTGATAACTCGATTGTACAATTACAAACAAGGTATGACCAATTAGTCATACAAAAAAACTTCTAATAAATCGAATGGCAACTTTACATACCTTTTAATTTACGTTATATGAAAACATGATGAAAGAATAACTCATTAATGTATGACAATAATGCTAATTGATCAATTAATGAGCAAGCGTTTTCTGAAAAGTAAATTCAACAAAATAAACATTTTCGAAGATTTTAATGTCGCAAACGTATATTTGAACGATATTATTTCTTGTCGAACAAACCTGCAAATGCTTTAACTTCATTCCACTGCAATACTGCAAAGAAAACAATAAGTAGAGTGGTAATATACACACATTTTCGAGTGTTAATTACATACACAGAACATATCATTTCCATGAGAATGTGTTTTAATGTTTTTATCATTCCATTATTAAGAAAAAATACCATTTATTTATGAGTTATTAAGTATTTGGAAATGGGAAATGTAGCATGCTATAGAAGCATATCTACATAGAGCCATAGGAGTTAGGCTATTGTCAGTAGGTGGGACGGTTAGCTGGGTTTACCAACAACTCGGTCCACGTGGAGGTGTTAGTAGGAGGAGCAGTAGGAGGTGGATACAAGAAGTGAGAGTTCGCTTTCCAGAAGTCACAGCCGCATGATGTGGACCATTAATGTGAAAAGCTACGAATCTTTTCTGACCCCAACAGGAATTGAACCCGTGGTTTCTTTATAATGAGCTAGAACGCTAACACCTGAGCCACCAGAGGGGAGATGTAAAGTGACAATTGAGTGATGTAATGAAATCAGGCAAATTTTGCGATGTTCAGAATTTAATAAATGAAAATAGATAATTGCGTATTTTTGATATTTCGTTCCGTTATCCAATGCAGATTGTAAAATGGAGTGCTTTCTTTCCTCTTGTTCGAAGACCTAGGCAAAAACAACTTCGCGGTTATGTTTTCTCCCTTTTGTTACGAAATCCTCTCAATCCGAATTTTATAACATTTCAGTAATTTCAAAGTATAATGAATTAACATATCGCCGCAAACGATTCCACATCAGTTACTTACTCGTTACTCTTTGGAATTTAATTCACGTTTAGCAAACTAACGTTTCCTCTTTTCCATTTTCATACAGCAAGAAATTAAGAATTTCAGAACTAATCTAGGGCGTTGTTCCCTTCTTGCGTGGTTGTGTGACAAAGCAAGCAAAACGAGTAAAATGCAAATGACGCCATCTTGCCGGAAGTCGAGGCAGAAATTCGGCCGGAAATGTTCGGCAGCTAATTGCATGTTCGGATACCAAGAGTTGAACGAGGGAGAAAAGAACAAAACTGTCTCCCGTTGTCTTCCTCCCTCCCCCAATCACCCCATCTCTTCGGCTCTCCTGATTCCCGGCTATCCTCGCCTCTCCTTTCTTGTCATCGCCTTTGCTACCATCTTCCGAAATGAACGACCGTTGTAACCATTTTGTTTGACCGTCCAAGTTTTTTCAGGTTATAATAAATGCATAGACACTAACTTTTTAACAAGAATTTTAATTATGGACGGGACCTTTCCCTTGTTTAGAGAAGTTTCCAGTCTTCGAACTTCTTCTTTCTGTACTCTTTCTTTCCCTTTGTTTTTACTCGGAAAGTTTCAAGTATTAAATTAAAGATTCCTTCATGTTACTTTGTTTAGTAACATCAATTAGTAGCAGTATATTAATCCAGTTTAAATGGATAAATGTATAATTAATCATTTGTTAAATGATGGGAAGTCTTTGTGTGAGGAATGAGTTCATTCAGATCTTTTAGATAGGGAAAATGGTGAGAAGTTTGCTGGAATCAGGACTTTGTGAGAGTGATGGGGAACGTAGGCATCCACTTTACCAGGAGGAAAAACTTCTTGAACTCTGGTTAATACTTGATAACAACTGAATCCTGCCCATAAACATTTTAACGTTCTCGTTTTCGAGAGAATATTTCCAACTTTAAGGGAGGTGGGATTTTATATATAATTGTTCGAAAAATTATGTATTAGAGAAATTTTAATGACATACTTGTTTTCGAATTCTATCATATTTTGTATCGACTTTCTGTTTATTATAATTTATTTTAGAAAACCTCAATCCAATCTGATTTGTATCATTTCTACTGTGCAGATATCTATTCGCACAATTTTGAATTGAAAATGAATATTTACAAGCATGTGTCTGTATCTTGAAATACCATCGCACTAATATTACTGCAAAGAAGAATATTTTAATAACACTATGTTAACTCTCAACACCATTGAAATGGTTTGGTAATACAATAGATTAATATTGTTAATACTATTTTACATAGTTCCACAAGACGTACATTCTATATTACATAGTTATAACTGTATTACACAATTCTTCCAGTTTCCTGTCCGTGTAAAGCTTCCAAAACTAAGCCATTTATAGTAAACTGTCCATACAGATGGGATTAACAGAAAATGATATTTTGCTGTATCTGATAATTTGAACTGAAGTGAACATTTCAGAGATATGTCTTGTCTTCCATGTAATAACCTTGAATAAAAATCTCTTTTTGTCCGTAAATAATATTGTATTAAATCTCAACTTATTAAGTGAATGATAATGCATCGTCAACAATAGTTTTACAGAATTTTTTTCTAAATTGTAAGTCACAATCAATAATTTTTCGTGCTTACTTCTATAAAATCATGCTCGTTTTTTAATTGCATTAAATAGTTACCTCGGTGAGCAAACACTCTAAAGCAAAAATATATATTTTTTCTCAGCAGGGTATCCACAATGTGCATTCTATGTATATAATATTTTGAGATATTGGATATGAATTTTCACCAATTTTTTCTGTCTTTTTTTTTTTTTTACAGCTAAGCCTACTGTTGGTCTTTCGTCTGGCGATGCTGCAAGGGTCTCTACCAAGGTTTTCCAATCAGGACAACCCCGCTGCGTTCCATCCTAGCAGACTAGTACGGTGAGTAAAATGGAAAAAATTTGTAGAATAATTTCTAAGCAAATTGTAGCGGTGCGTTTCTCATGATTCAACAAAGTTCCATTCTATTTCCTTCAACGAAATTATCATTATTAAGAAATTATAATAGGAGCAACGTTTCATGTAAGCATTAACTTTTAAAATATCATCAGTTATCTTATTTTTTTGAAATAATCCCTAAGATTATATTGGAATGAGCAATACAAAAAATAGGATGGAGTTCCTATGCCAATTATACAGAACTTACAAGATAATGTGACATTTTTGTCACCACTATGGATAATTTGCCGTATCTCTTAATGAAATAATAGACTATTGTAATAATAAACTTTCAGTTACGTAATATGAACTATTTTTTCGTGTCTCGCCGCTGTACTCCAAAACATAACTACATGCTGAGGATAAAGGCAATGAATGTGTAATGCCAAGACTAATCAGAGAGAGGGAGAGAGAGAGAGCTCCTTTGTTGTCAGTCGAACATTATAAAAGTGATAATAACTACAACGTAGATAATATTCTATGATCATTTATGGTGTACTTTGTAATGATACTTAATTAGAGCGTATTTCGAATGGTAGGTAATCATTACATAATATGTTCAAATTCGTAACATTAAAAAAAAAAAAGTCGCAATAATTATGTACTCTTTTCTTAAACCAGTGTATTTATCTCACTACATGTGATCAAGTATGATGAACGTACGTATGATACGATAAATGTACATATTTGACTAATTTTTCATTATAAATTTTTCGTTATTGGATCAGCGTTTGTCAAAATGAAAAGAGTAATTTGCGAGAGACTACCCGTGAATTAACAGCAATTTCATGAATTTCCCGAGCATTTCATACTTTCTCCTGAATGGCTTCAGATCTTCAAAGTATTTGGCAAGTAGCTAATACAATGGGTTCATTTATTTCCTCGTCGCAGCAGCGAGGGAGTTTTTACGAACTTGTGCTCGGGGAGGGCGAAGCGATATGAAAGTCACGTCGATCGTCAGATGCGGCAAAAGAAGCGACTTTGCGACAGAGGCGCGTTCTTCTGGAGGCTTTATGAACTCATCGAGGGAATTCCCCTAGGGACGCTCGACTCGACGATGGATGTCGTCGTGAGATTAGTCGAAAGTTAAAGGTGAAAATTTTCTGGAGGATTCTGTCAGAAGAGGCATTTGTCTCCGGATTATCGAAGTATGTTTCAACTGTCGAGAAGAAGTGTTGGAGTTCTAGATGAGGGTGGATCAACGGTTGTCTTTCCTTTCAAATTAGAAAGTTATTCTAAAAGTAATTTCTATTTTAGTTTATTATTAAAAACTATTATTAATATGCTATAAAATGGTGGTCATATTTCTAACTTCTTATATCTTTATAGTATTTCGTATCTCGTCGTGTTATGTTCTCACAACATATTCGTTGGAAGAATCTGTTGCGAAAATTTACATATTTTTTCTTATTTATTTCAGAATTTAATATATTTATTGGGTTTAATAGCCATATATTAATCGATTATGTATTTTATAATAAAACAGTTGATTTTGGTAAAATGATTGGCTTAATAGAATAGTATAATTATAATTATCACACGGAGTTTCCTTCGTAATTTTTGAAGTTAAAGTACTCCTGATTTCAATAAATTGTTTTTTGATTATCTATAGTTAATCTGAAGCTTAAAATACTATTTAAACATTTAAACTCTTGGGTTTGTGGAAGACAGGATTCTTTCCAGAATTAAAAAGTATTCCTGGTCATATAAAATACTTGAGAGAAAGGATTGTCGTGACACTTCTTTCAGATGAAGATGTTTGCCTTTTTTGTCATGAATGAAGATCTCCATCATAAGTAATTATTCCACTCAATTGATAACATGTTGGAACCCACAAATGATAGTTATTGATAGTTACATTGATTAGTAAATTAGCTGGTTGGTTGCGTACCCGCGATTCGATGTACATATTATCGAAATTGATCATTATATTTGTATATAAATGGTTGGTGCAAAAATTTTAGTGCATTCCAATTGTAGGCGGTTTTATTTGATAGGAACGTGTGCTGATATGGAGAGGATTCGGATATTCTGAAAAAAAAGTAAGGAAGGGACAGTAGTACATGACATGAATAACGAATGGAATGACAATCATAATGTGCACTACGTTTCACAAAAGGAATATTGTATGTCTTAACACATTATGCTACTAATTTGTCCTTCCGTGTCTGGAATATTTAACATTTGCTACCAGGACAGTTGTGAAAACTGTTCATATTCAGACTTCATTGTAATCTGAAATTTTTAATTTATTTTGATTTTGACATGTGGTAGTTAGGGCTTTTGTTTTATATAACTACAGTTCATATTACACCCCGTTCCGCAAGCCAGTTAAGACTTGTTAACCTGAAGTTGTCATTAAAATATCTTCCGCTTTAACAAGTAATCTTTCATTCTTCTTTCTCAATCTTTCTTTTCTATTACCCACAGTCGTCTTCGAAGACGAAACTTCCGACATAAACTTGGCCTCTTACATGTTCTCGACCATCATTTTCCTTCTGTCCTAAACTTTTGAAGTTAAATCCTTTGTTATACCGTTTTTGTGAGTCGGCAGTTACTGAAAATTCGGACTCGGATTTCCAGTTTTACGTCCACGAAATTTTATAACGTGACTCACGGATATATAGTAGCATTGCTTACAGCGTTGTATGCTTAGATGGCTAAGAAAGTTCGAGTTAATCTACGCGTCTATTCTTGATTCTGGGACACAATAATGAAGAAAATAAAAGAAAAAAATTCATTTTTCATTATTGTTTATTTACTTATTTATTTATTTATTTATTTGACTTAGTTGGGTGCAGGGGATGGATAATGTAACAAATAAATAAATAAATAATGAAAAAATAAATAACATAACATTGTTTGAGTAAGAATGTTCAATATAATCGTGTTTGGAGATGATTCTTCGGTAATTTTAGAAATGGAGATCATTCGGCAACTAAAAATACTCATTTAAAATGTTTTAAGTTCTTGTATCTTTCATCATCCGTTACCAGTACTGCGATTAGAATGGTATGTGTCAACCTTTATCGATAAGTTTGTGTCCTTACTTGCGCACAGACATTTTTTACTGCGCCATCGAAGCTGCTGAGCTTCATATCATATTCGAAATGTTATGATATATTTTACGTAGTAAACGATTTATTTGTGTTAGTTAAGAATAAATTTTATATTTTACCATTTCTCGTTTTAAATTTCAATATACGTAAGTTTAAACTTAATAAACCCGTAAAATAAATCACTACCTACGTTACATTGAAACCAAATGCTTGATGTGTTACGGATTGTTCGGGTTGAAAGTAAAATCCAAAATGAAATTTATTTTATTTTTTTGCATTCAGGGTGTCAATGATTTAAATTTATTTATTTTTATTTTTATAATGATACGAAGTAAAAGATTAACTTTTAATGTTCAGAATAAGAAAATTTATTTTCAGATGGGTTACAATTGGTTGAAATAAATTTACAATGGCTCAGTGCTCAGACTCGTCTGAATTAATCATTTGATAGTATTCAAATGCTTGATGTTATCCTAATGTGATCTTCATCTCTCTATTTAATTTAAGTTATTACTATTCTGAAAAAGAGGTATGTTGATAGTCAGAACTTGAGCTCGTAGTCCTCAGAGAAGGAAAAGTCACGAGATGTAACCAATGGAGCGAAAGCACGGTATTGTCACATTTTTGCTGTCAGGGGTGGCCTAGTGTAGCTCAACCCATACCAGACGGCACGCCACGGCACTTACACAAAGGTTGTTTTAACCCATTGAAAAGCTAACTTGACTGTTTCTTCAGCCAAAGGCTATAGATCAAACCCTCACAGTTGGTATATCAATAACTGTCTGTTCTACAAATCGGTGGACGAAGGCGTCACCATCCAGATGTAAACTCGCCAAGATTCTCCTGGCATGAGTGGAGCGCATTCGTATCTACAAGGAAAGGAAGAGTCGATTGTTTGGACACCGCAATACTGGCATAGACTCCTTCACTTTCACATTGTCTCGAAACTCCTCTCTCATTCCTTTTCTTTCTCTGCGAGCACTGTAAACATTTCGATAAAAGTAGGTGGTTTTGATCGAACTTATTGTTAAGTAATAATTCGATGATAGCTCAATGATGTACCCGCCAATATCGAAATAAAAATTAATATAAAAAAAACTGCCCAAAGTTTCAACTGATTTGGAAACTAATAACTCGTGCAACCGAGGTGTTGAAATTTACATGGGATTTGTCACCGAAAGAAAGGACTGCAATATTTTGACATGAAACTGTGTAACCTTTAGGTCTGGGGATCGCTGAACACAAATCCGATGTTAAAAAGTAGCTTTAATTTATGACAACCCTCAATTTACTGTCGTTATGACTGCCAGTTTGCTTAAAAGTAAGGGTTTTTGATGAAAACTAAACAATAAAAAGTACACTTTAACATCGGATGCACGTTTAGCGACCCAGTTAGGGCACAAAGTGTCATGCCAAAATATTGCAAAAGAAGAATGTTACATTTGAAAGTGTAAAAAAGTACATTCTCCCGTGTTAAATCACATTTAAATTTCAATCTCTCTGTGGTACAGGTTATTATTTTCTAAATCGTTTGAAATTTTTGCAATTCATTTTTGTTCTTACATTTTCATTCGATGTAGTAAGGTACATCACTGAAATTTGAACTGTCGTTTTTTAACAACCACCATTATATAGGGAGACGAAATAATTTTTAACGATAAATGTGAGCCCCTCTCGGATGATTTTCTGGGCACGGGCGCGGTCTGAACGTAAAATTATTCTAATGAATGCAGAGAAAATATTAGTTCTTCTTTTGCATCCACATTTGCGTACATCCATTTTTGTATGGTTTCATAGTTTGCGAAAGGAAATAGTTTCAATAGTTTCCTCGATCTCATCGTCGTTTCGAACCCCTCCGTACGCAGGGGGAGCCAAGGCAACGGAGATTAAACTAAAGGAGATTTCCATCAGAGGAAGTTTGTGTGTGGAGGGCGGTTAACGTCTTCCGCATGTGTGGCTGCCGTTAACGTCCCCTCCTCCCGCTCCCACTTCACGATCAGCCTCTCGCGCACACACTGTACATTAGAGTTCGGGTGGAAATCATTTTCTAAATTATGAAGAGGGAGATAAATAGACCATAAATATAAACGTTCCCTTGTTGATGATTGCCGGTGAGAAACATTTGTTCAGACAAGCGTATTATTAGAGAAATTCTGCTCGTTGAAGTTTGACGGAGTAATATTCGAAATGAGAGGATGAACCTTAACAAATATGAAGTTTTGACCTACAAAATGAAAACATATTTTATTTCATGCTATTATTCATTCGAATTGCCAGTGTTTGGTGAAATATCCCAACTGTTGAATTGACTTATGAAATACAAAGAGTATACGTACCAATAATAATATTCATAGAAATAGTTCATGCTATTGTACACATCATTAGTAGTCTGTGATCAGTAGAAATAATATTAAACCTTGAAGAAATATTCAACTCCTTAACAGGATTTAGCCCAGCATTTTACTTTCTCATATACGTATATTCTCATGCACGCGTGAAGAAAGTATTGTAATCGTGTACAAATTCGAAAGCACGATTTTGACGGAAATATCCATTTTGGTGATCCCTGTTTCGGATAAAGTGTTTTTCTTTTGGCATACCGTCCGTCCGTCTGTGCGTCTGTCCATCCGTTTGTTCGTCTGAGCGCAACGATTCTTAGTAAATGGATGAATAATTTTAATTTACATTTCGTATTTAAGGTAGAATTTACTTGTTGTCGTGCTCGTGCGCTATTATTTTCTTTAATACAAAGGATACGTCACATGAAGGTCAATGTACTATTTGTTTTAATTTAATGTTTTCTCACTATGTGGTATGTAAAATAGTTTTCATTCGTTTCCACTCTGTTTATATATTAGTTATTCATAGTTCTACACAGCGTAATTTTTTTTCATTGGTGCTTTAGGGCACGCCAACATCTAGTTCATTGGAACCCCAAGTCTGATAAACACACAAGCTATAATGAGCACATAGTAGTTTGAATATGTCCAATCGGGGGAACCGAATAATTTATTGTGTCATGTGTTATCTGTTTAACTTAGAGAACTGAAATGTACTTTTAACCCGTCTATGTTTGTTTTTTTGCAACATCACGTCTGGTGGTGTTGGAAATGCGATCTTTTTGCTGTGGAAGTTTACGTATCAGATGTTTCAACTACCGTTGAAACTGATTGTTGAGGTTGTTTTCACTAGAAATGTTGTGTGTCATATTTCTAGAGTGGTAGTACATATTATTTGATACATGAGCAGATGATTTTATATGTACTTGCAAAATAGTTTTTAAAGTAGAGGACTATAGTATTTTTTGTCTTCGATGATATGTTAAATGAAAAGAACTCTTTTAGATCTAATGTTGCGAAATTTCTATAATTCATTATTATGCTACTGTTTCCAACGCTATTAAGAAAATTTTAATTAAATAAAATATTTTAAACACATAGAACGAACTGAAACCAGAGGTATAAAAAGCGGCAAATAATGCAGGGAAAAAAATGAAAATCGGACATTATCATTTCTTCAACACAGATGATCCTGTACATCATTTATTTCTACTCGACAGAAATGTGAGATTGCAAAGTTTTTTTATTTTTTAAATTAGTTAAATATTATACAATAATATAAATGGTGAGTATACTTTGAGCTCGTATGGATAATATATCGATAATTTTTTTATTATTCGAAATAGGTTATAAATCCTACTTAGATAACCTCCTCCAAAAGTCAAACAATTATAAATCGGAGACTTCTTTAAAGGATTTCTATAAAAAACGATTTGAATAGAGTACATAAATATGGCCAAAATATAGAGAACCATGCCAAAAAGAACTTATTATAGAATCTTTTGTCATTCAATGCTTCAGATGGAGAAACTTATATAAGGAAGTATATGAAATGGTTATTCACCACTAGTTTTTCATTTCTGTCATATCACATATTTTATACATGTTTTATACGTATCATTCTTGTAAAACACTTAAAGAATTATTTTCCAATTCGTATTTTGTGATTTTTAAAACTACATTTAATTTTTGTGATTTCTCTAATTTGCATCATCAAACATTCATTTTGTCTGACTACTTCATTTTTCTTCGTACTCTTTCTTTCGTACTGTTTTGGAAATTTTCTTTCTCACATTTGACACGCATATCGGATTTAATGAAAATGCATTTTAATGTTTTTATCACACTTTTTCTATATATCTACCTATCCTTTATTCTTTCTCAGAGTTGGACATTTGTTAATTTTTTTCTCACGTGGTCTTTCTATATTCTTTTATCTATCCCTATATGATCTTTTTTATCCTTCCTTATTTTATTACTTCCAACTTTTATGAGTATGAGGGTGTGTGAGTTGAATTTTTCTTTATTACTTCTTATTTTAAACACACAAACTTTATACTAAAAAAAGCAGTTGCAAACTACTTATGACCACGTGGAAGACAATAAACTAATTTACACTCCGGAAGCAAGAGACGGGCAATTCCATCAATTCCAATCTTGGGCCCGAGGGCAGTGGTGGATTTCATATTCATAAAAATTATTTAATAGATATGTGCTGTTAACCATTTATTATTTACAACAACTAGATATAACATTTAGTAGAAATTCAAGATTAATAGAAACATATGTATGAACGATATTCCCGTCTGTACACAATTCCGCCTCTACCGGAAGGAAAGAACGAGATGAATGTACTTTGTATTTCTTTTTCCTTTATCTCTTTATGATCTTCTTCTTCTTCTTCTTTATGGGTTTTCTTCTTCTGTTGCTGCTCTTTTCCTCTCTTTGTTCTTCTTCCTATTCTCCCACATATCTTCCAAACACTTCCTTATCACGTGCGTATTCGCAGTGCGAGACGAGGAGCATGGTTGTTCTAGCGACGAAGCGACGCTGAGTCGGTGCTATTGCAGCGCGCGGTGGCATGAACCTTGGCACACTATCTTCCCAGATACGATGTCGTTACCTTTCCCTCACTTCCACTGTCTCGTTCGCTCGGGAGGGAATTTCGTAAGGTTAAGAGCAGGAGATGCTTCCTAAATGGCCGATGCGCAGGCGATAAGCGAGGGAACTGTTTATGCGTTAAGCGGCTGAGGAGGGGTGTTTATTGGATTGTCAGATTCTCAAATAACGCCGAGTAGGTGTTATAGTTCAACTCCTTTCATTTCCGTCTCTGTGGAAAATTGTGACGTTGCTTCATAAGCATCTTTACTATGTGTCGTTATAATGGTGTCGTATTTTTGTTTTGTTATATGTATGGATTTTACTAAGGAAGTTGCTTATATATTCGTGAGCGATTTTTTATAGCATAAATTTTTAAACTACCAAGTATGCAAATTTTAAAGTCTCTGATGTAGATAGAATGATTACTTGTCATTTCGTGGGATTATATACATTTTTTGGAAATAACAAACAAATATATATTTCTAATAATTGATTTATTACTTGATTGATCGAAAATCTTTTGTATTATTTCACACTTGTCTTGTTTTCGATCGTACGGAATGCCCAAGAATCTAAGATACAAATTTGTTGTTTCTCACAAATTGACTACTTTGCAGTACTTCACTGCTTTGAGTCACGTATAATGTTACCTCTGAAAAATTTGGCAATGAAAAATAGTATGCAGAAAATGCTCGAACAAATTGAGAATAAAGTATAAATTTCACTGTATATTCTATTTTTTCTCCAAACAATAACTACATGGTTTGGAGAGCTAATATAAATTTCAAGTTATTATTTAATTTTTGTTTCTAATGAATGGTGTAGCTGTTATCATATCGATGCATGTCGTCAAAACATATATTACGAAGGGAATATATTACGAAATAAAGGAATAAATGAGGAATACATAGGTTTAAATTGTCATTAAAACAGCATGTACGCATAATTTTAATTTTTGACAATGTAATATTATTATAAAATATTTACTGATACTTCGGCATGTGACACACGACTACTACCAGTGTACTAAGCAGACCTGGTAAACATGATGCATGGATAAGTATAATAAAATGATAATGTATGGGAGGAGGCCATAACTCTACCAGAAGAGTTGTATAGTCAATAGAAGAGAAGTATAATGCATGCTATGGGGAAAATGAATATATGCAAAAGTCATTTTATTTTTCCTCAACAATTGTAGCATTGACGTAAGAAGTATTCAAGTTGTGATCCTGAGATGAAAACTAGCGTGCTTGTTGTACTCCATATTCAAAAATTTAATTAATTTATAAAATATGTGTATCAAATTTTGTACGTACATGAGAACGACAAATTACAAAACAAATACATTATACGATCACGTTACCATTTAATATATAGTTCATGATTTTAAAGTCATGTTCTATCACCAGATTTTTTAAATAAAAAAAACTACACAAGAGAACTACATGAAGGTCACTGTTGATACTGTAAATTATTAATTCTTTCGTGTTCACATATTTGGAGACAAGCAAAGGAAAAATTTCTAGGGATATGAAAGACTTGTTACAAATCATATTAATCTTTTTAAAAAACCATTGAAAATTCTGACCGATGAGTCAATTGGAGTTGAAGAGTTGAAGAGTTTCTATATTAAGGTTAGTCATGAAGTTACGAAAACGTTGAATAATCATACTTCAGCTAAAGATAAATGACATAGATTTCTTCATTATCTTTTTAATTTTAGCTCTTCTGAAATTTACAGAAAAGAAAATAATAAAAAGTATATCTTTTAGACAAATGTTTGATCTTGAGCTTTAAATGAAATTTATGATTCAGAGTGACTTCCAAGACAAGTCGTTATTAAACTTTCGCTAGACGTTGCACTTCTTATTCGTCTTTCTAGTTTAGCAGAGCAATACGTTTTACTGAACATCACCGAAGTCAATGTATAAGTTTCTTTATGGGAGTTTGTGAACACATTTACATGCCTTTTGGGGAAATTTTCATTTTTTTTTCTAGAGTCGGTTTACCTTTATTATATATTTCAAAAAATATTTATTTCGGTTTTGCGCCCCATAGGACATACACATTGAGCCTAAATATATACCTAGGGTTGGAGTTTGGGATCTTTAATTGTCGTGAAGACACCTAGCAACTACAGGAATGAGGTCGCATGGCCGGAGGAAGTAGATTACTGGGTAATGACGGAGAGAGTAATACCATATATAATCGGGAAGGAACCAGTTACTGCATGGGAGTTGCCTCTGAGTGACACCCCAGTAACCTCACTCTGTCCACCGATCATCTGAGAACCGGAAGCTGTGTGGACCAGCGACTGTTCTTCGTTCACAGCATCCCGAGCTAGGCTACGTCATGACTCTCGCCTACTCTTCTCTGGCAGCCGCCATGTGCACCTCAGACACGTAGTGAGTATAAATAAATGTATCGACTTAGCTCTGAGTCTCACTAGAATCCATCATTCCTTCCGTCAACCTCCTAGTTATTTCCCACTTCACGTCGTGACTACTCCTGTGATTCGACTCGTCCAACCAATTACGAGCTACGGCGGGAATATCACGACAAAAGGATGATGTTCTTTCTTTAACATACAAATTTTGACTTTCTATTCATCTCTAAATGAAAAACTAATCTGAATTCATTTTATGAGTGATGTATTTTCTCTAACAATAGGTTTATTTCTGATGTATTGTATTTGACTCATGTTGAGTAACTTATATAAAAAACTATAATTCAATTTTAAGAATTAGGAAAAAGAATTAACAATTAGGAATTCTGATTTATTCTGGTTTTCGAAATAAAGTTTATTTCAATTCTTGTACGCAATATTAGTTTTTAACAAATATAAGCAAGAAATGCATCAGTGCTTCAATATTCAATATCTTAAAACTCATCGACAAGAAAAATACAAATACCTTTCAGAATACATATCTTTGCACTTCTCTAAAATATGTATTTGAATTTTTTTTATCGCACTCATTACCACCGTCATTCAAAGGACAATTTTCTCAGAGCATTGCTAAATATTCTCAGATCAACACTTTTACTGATATCTTAAAAGTGGAGATTGTGGGGAAAGTTTCATAATAAATGGTATAAATAACCCATCCACAGTACCATAAAAATAATACGAATCAGTATTTTTATATTTTACTATCGTACATTTCTTGTCGTCAATAGGAACACTACAACATAAAAAATTTACACAATAAAAAAAGATAAATACTAATAGAATATGACAATGGGATATTAATGTGGCTACATTTTACAAATAAAATAAAATCGTAGCAAACCAATGAAAATTTAATACAATGATATATTTAAAATACGTACGTGGAAAATATGACTTGGTAACACGAAGCAAACTTTACTCAAAATGTTAAGATCACCGTCATCTTGAAATCATGTTGGCCAGTTACAATAAATACAATTATTTGAAATTTGTGATAATTTTCGATCAGATAAAACTACACTCCTGCTCGCAATGAAGGAGTCCCGGATTCGATTCCTGGCTCGTCGCCATTTTCATCTGACCGAAAATGATCACATATCTCCTCCACGAGTAGGGCACATGGAAGAAATATATGCATATTTGAGATTTGTTTGATCGTTTATTTGCTGAGCGACAAATATAGTTTATAAACTATAATATGAGTCCCTTGAAACTCAATCGCTTAATGTTATGGAAGGGATACGCTTTGGATTCTTTCTTGAAATGAATTAAGAAAGGTGAAACGGTTCAAAGTAAGAAGAAGCATTGCTTGGAAGCACAGGGGCGGATCTTCTGTTTGGGGGATCACGTTAACCGTTCGAAGGGAGGTTGTGTTTGCAGAGGGACCCATGCGCTTGGTACGCCGACGGCGCGGCGCTGGGGTGCAATGAAAGAGACAAATCGCTACACAAGTAAGCTGCTTTGCTTTACTCCCTCTCTCTTGTACTGAGATTCTTTCCCCTTTCGGTTATCTTGTCAAGAACTGCAGTATTCCACAGTTGTCATCCCAGACACTCGTACATTCTTTGTTATGATAATCCCCAAACTGCGTCCGTCACCATTTCACCACTTCTTGACACAAATCACCAAGACCTAAAATCGTCTATATATACTACGATTCATCCAAAAGTGGGAATCTACTGGTCATCCAAACAAACACAAACATAATGGGAAGAGCATGGTGTATTTTTATCACATGCTGGTTTTATAGTGATACTAGTGATACTATTCAAGGATTACACAGTGGTATCATCACACCTATTTAAAAGTATTGAGATGCATTAATCATGTGTCTCTGCTATTCAGTATTTTTGCATAATATATATATATATATA
>NNCF01125826.1:23728-53143 GCA_002313205.1 Laupala kohalensis
GTGTGTGTGTGTGTTTATGAATAATTTGTTTATTTATTTAATTTTTTATTTTACTCTACCAAGTATCCAAGTATAATGCATTTCTACAGACTTTAAGAGGAGTGATTGAGGTCTTTTTTAGATAGGATTATTGACTTACAAGCGTATAAAAGTATTTATAATTGTCGCTTTGTCGTCTTCAAGAAGTTCAATATTCATAGGGGATAAATAATGTAAAACAAAATGTATAGTCATCCCAAATAAGTACAAGTTGCGATCATTTGGGACGATGTATTATACCTTGCTACACCGTGTATGCCCATTAAACTGGTTTATATGAGAGGGTAGATGTTATCAAGGAGCTTGTTTGCTGTATTTATGGTACGAATCTACCTTGGAATTGGTGATCAAAACCCATCCTCATGTCACACTTATTTGCGTGTGTAATTTATATGTACTTTGGTAGATTCATTGGGATTTGCCTCGAACATGCGAGAGATATATGCGATGCAATAGAAATACGAAATGTGCTCTACACACATATTAATGGGTACAAAGGTACTATGCATCGATTGGACCTATAGTGTACGCTTACAATAATGTGTTGCTCACCTTATCTGTATAATACTACATTGTAAAAATCATGTAGATATAACACTTCAAAAATATATACGGGTATATATTTTAAACAATGTATGATTATATCAAATTTATTTATTAGTGGTGAAACTCGGACGATTGATTCTAATTGCCGATCAAGAAAGGATCTGAAACCAGTAGTGCATGGGTACGAAATCCAATTGAATCCTTTTTGTATCATTGTTTAAAACGTAGTCTAAGAATGCAAAAGCAACAATTTTTCCGAATATATTCCATAAGCGACTGACCAAAAACCATCATTACGTTTCAGAATAGTAAATTTGGGCAAAACAAAATAATTCTAAATAGTTTTGAAATATTGGATCAATTTCCCCAAAGTATTACAATGTCAGAACCAAAAACGCGAAGGACATCTTTACGAGGATATACATAAAAAAACAATATTCCAAAAAGTTGTAAATATTTGAAAATATATAAGACACGGAGAAAATGCAATAAAAATAACATAAACTCAAACAATAGTCCCCGTCGTGGCCACGGTGTCAGCGTGATTGCTCAAGTCATCCCGGGTTCGATACCCATGCGGGGCAAGATAAAATTTGAAGCTTTTTCATTTCCATATCTCAGTTCAAATAGCTGTGACGTATTAAGAGTCCATCCTTTGCGGCTAACAACCGTTGTTGTAATACCGGATACAGCAATCTAGATTCCGTCTAGACGCTGTTCCCCCAAAAAGGTACGATGTGTCTAGTAAGTAAACTCGTACAGAAATGAGTCTTCGTGATCCTTCGTTGGCTGAAACGAAAATACATACAAACAAACAATACAAAACAAATACCAAAATAATTCTTACACAAGATTAATTTGCTTAGACTATGAGACAAATTTTCAGAATATACAATATTTATACAGATATTAACACTGGTCATAGAGAATAGTTTAATAATTATCCAAACCCGACAACATTCACTCCTAAGCCCGCGACATTCAGACATTAACCCGCACTAACATTTCAGGCCTTTTTATTTACTCATTTTACAAAAGAGTGTTGTTAATGAATTTATTATACGAAATATAAAAAATTAGAAATTGGTCATCGACGAAGAGAACCTATTTTCTGATGTACATGTTAAGTTTTTACCCTACTAAAGATAACATCTACCCACTACTCCGATGAAGGATTCATTTCAATATTAATTATACTCGTAGGAAGGTAGTAATATACAAAAACTAAAATCAAATATTAAAGCGGGGAGTCGTTTGTAGAGTACGTTAGATTTGGGCGTCACCTACAGTGGTATGCGGGATGCATATCCATTTCCCCTTAGCTACCAAACCCAGACACAGTTTTTCGTTAGTGACACTTGTTTTCCCATGAATTATTGATGATAATTATAACACTTTCGGGGAACGGAATTTAATTAGCGTTCGAAGACACTCATTTGTATAATAGACGCGGGGGTCAAAGAAAGTATGATCTTTCAGCTATCCCAATTGTTACCTCGAAATGAAACACTATTTCACCATTACTTACGTTGATTAGATTTTCCTGGGACAAAAACTGAAAATAGCGCCTCTATGAATAACTTCATGGGAAGTTTCAGAGGAAAATCGAAAATATTCTGCAATTCCTCCTATCAAATTGAGCTGATGTATGAAATTCAAAGTAATCTCACAGAAATGAGTCATAGAACGAGAAATAAAAAATTTGAGGTGAACCATCAAACTAACGGAAAAATCAACAATTAAATTTGGAGATATGGAACGCATAATGTGAGGAGTCCGTCGGACGAGTACTGCATGAAATACTAAGAAATATGGCACAAAAAATTGAGTTCGTTTGATTTTTTAAAAAAAGGGAAAAGGGAAATGTTAACCAACAACGAAACAAACCAGAAATATGTAAAAAGGATTATTTGAAAATAAATCGCATTTATATAACAAAATATTAAAAAAATACAGAAATCCTTTTTTTCAGTTTGTCGGAAAGTATCTTTTCCCTCGGCGCGAGGAAACGTTAAAATACAGAGTCCTTCTATAAAAGTCTAGACTTTGGTTTGGGATGTCGTGAGGTGACTACACCGGATATTTATGTAAGGACTCGGTAGCGACCAGAAGAATACTCCTTCCTCTTTGCGTAGTCCCGAAGATCCTCTCTCTAGCTCCTTCCCACCCTCTCCTTCCGCTGGTTAGCTCTCAGTCCGCTGGCAGCCACCGCGCGCTGCTAACGACCGCAAGCGTCTCAAAGCTCTCAGCGGAAACGGAAACCTCGTTCTGAAAAGGACGCGTCGCCCGCCGTCGTCGTTCCTTTTCTTCCCCTCTTCCCTTCCACCATTCCGCACAAATCTCGGAAGGATTCCTGGGATCTGTGATGGCGTCTGCCTCTCCGTGTGTGTACGCTCTACTTCACTGCGGGAGTGACGCACCACTAATCTCGCGCATGTTCATGTATTCGGGTGAGAATTTTACGTAATTGAGAGAATTGTATCGTTTTTATTTATTTATTTCATACCGTATGGCGAGGTACGGGCCACGAAACCTGCTCTTCCACATGGGTGAGAGAAATGGGAAGGAGAGATGTTTGATTGCCAGGGAACTTATGGTACCGAGCTGACATTTGTCTGGAGTAGGTTAGTAGAAAACCTCACTTAATTCGGTCAGGCAAGCAATGATCACCCGTTCTACCGCTCAGTTATTGTGGAAGCGAAGGTGCTACCACTAGACTACCGCTGTCGTTTCACTCATCTTCACGAAAGTTGTGTCCATAAGAATTAATATCAGTGCGATCGAGCTCCACAAACATGAAGATGTGTATATTCGTCTTTCGGTTATTCGGCAACTTTACGTTATCAATACTATAAAGACATCGATGTTTTGTCTAAAAATAAATGCATATTAATATTATAACTTACAATTATGAAAATAAAAATTGTTCGTATTTTAACTCGCAGTATTAGTATTATAACTCGCAGCTAACTTTTTAACTTATCTAGGAACTTTTGCTGAAATTTTTGAATCCGCCTCTGCCTTTGGGCCCTTGATCGGAATTGATGGGATGGTCCCTTGCTTGCTTCCGGAGAGTAAATTAGTTTTTTTTTTCCTCCACGTGGTCATACGCAGTTTGTACTGTTTTTTGACAATAAATTTATTTATATATTCGTTTTTTTCTTTTCCTCCTCATGAAATCTCGGAAAGTTTCTGAGATCAGTAATGGCGTCTGCTTTTCTATATACTTCACGGTGGCGATAACGATCATCACGTCACACGTGTTTACGTAGTCGTTCGGTATTCGTGTAACGGAGTTTTTCTGTCTTAAATCAGTACTCATCATGTCTACGGTACTCATGTCTAGTAACGTAAAAGTCATTAATAATTAGAGTGACAGATCTCTACTAAAATAAAAATACCTATAAGTAGTGCTGTTTACGACTATCTTTATATTAGTAAATTGTATAATCATTATATTGTTACTGCACTATTTATGTATCATTTTGGTAGAAACATTGTCAGTGAAATAATAATAATCATAAAAAATAAATGTTTTATTTTGGTTGGCAGGATTGAGGCCATTAAGTCCTGTCTTACACCCAACCAGAAATCATATAAATACCTTTCAATACAATGAAATAAATATAAACGTGAAAATACAATAAAATGAGACAAGATGCAAATCATACAAAATACATAAAATAAAATTAAAATACCTAGAAACATAAAAGAAACATAGAAAGAAAAGGAATCACATAATCTCACTGAAAATGATAATTGATTTAATTAGAAAGTAGTGCTTTGGCACAAGTCTCTCTAAACACGACAATAATCTGACGCTCTCAGGTAACGGATTCCACTCTCGGGCTGCTGAGACGGAAAAAAGAGTCAATGAAGATCGAAGTTCTGTGAATAGGAAGGACAAGCGAGGTACCACCTCGTGCACGAGTATTGTTGCAATGATGAGAAGAGATATTAGTGAAGAAAGAGGAAAGAGACGAGGGTTCAGTCATTGGCAGAATACAGTAAAGGAGACAGAGCATATGCAATTTTCGTTTTTCATGAAGCCGAGGTCAGGCTCGTTGTTCCTAGTGGAGTGAAACATGGTCAAAGTACTTCAGATTGCGCACGAATCTCACGCAGGTATTTTGGGCTACCTGATGATGGTTTATGGAAATACAGTTATTTGTCTAATAAAGATCGAAGAAGTTATAACATTTGCAATTGCACATCCATCAGTTATGCGGTAACTTTGCGTTGTCATTACCATCAATTCATCTCTGTCGGTGTTTTCTGTCATATTATGTCATACAATCAGCAAAACGAAATGTTGTAAACAGTTCTCGTATTCCTTTAATAAAATATTCCGCGTGTTTTATCAAAATCGATCGTACTGTTTCAGAGACGAATGACAGACTCATATACATGTTATTCTCATGCGTCGACCGGAGTGAGACTCTGCCGATTTTTATGAGGTCCAGGCATATTTGAGGAAAAAAAAACTACTTTTAAAGTCCGCTTTTAGTCATACAAATAGTGAGAAGTTTGAATCAAATGATTTTAATCCATATTCTAAGTAGATCTTTATTTATTTTTTTACTAACGTATTAAATGGTTCGTTAATCAGCTTAATGGTATTTTGTCTAGAAATAATGTCTTTACGTACATCACATGCTTTGTTTTAAAGTGTGACTCTCACGAAAAGCTGAATACTTGAGAAAAACACGTCCGAATTTAATGAAATGTAACTCATCCCCATGGAATCTTCGAATCAACAGATTGGAGAGGCCGTGAACTTACTGGACAAATGACATGTGTAGGATATATCTCTTGCTAAGTTCTTTTCTCTTTCACTTGTAAGAATAGTAGCAAAAGCATCACAAGTGCACTTCAGAGCTACGAATTTTTCTTTAATGATGGATTTGAAAACGTATTTATTTGTTTGAGGTTTCATTCATTGCTGTCAATTGATATCTAACATTTTCATTTCTCAGAAGGACAGGTGTCGACATAAAATTATATAAGTGCGTAAAGAGACAAAACATTTACTGCGACCTTTTTTTCACTATACTCAATTTTTATCCCAAGAAACAAGGCTACGATGAATTTTTTTATGCTTCATTAAATGTATATGTGATGAGCTAGAGAAATTAAGATGTTTCCATTATTCTAAGGGAACGTTTAGTACCATTGACCATAGTTTTAGATTTCTCTTTAAAAAATTAATAAAATGTCTAAAAATACTTAATCTCTGAACAGTAGTTTTCCGTAGTTTCTTCATGAGTTCACATAAATATGGAAGAAGTATTATAAATAAAAATGTAATACCTGAGCTATACCCTCGAGTTTTCCCAATTCAAGTGATAGAAAGATACACATCAAAGTGTATGGGATTCAAACCAGATTACGTGTCCAGACCTTTATCACGTAATACTCGAACCAAGTATCGAGTGTCGAATTGCAATGAACTTGAAACTAAGCCTATCTGCTTGAGGTTAATGCTTGTTAATATATATCATTACGCAGTGTATATACCAACGTAGTGAATAGTAATAGCAGGAGTCTGTTCAAAAGGTTGAGAGTTCAAATCTCGTATCACACGTAGATGGTAGAGCATGTAATTTCATCATTACGATCCTGATATACGTGCAAAGAAGTGGGATAAATGTAAACTACGCATTATCTATCATTAAATCAACACGATTCACAGATGGTCATGCCTAAGTGGCATCTTCGTTGGTAACATATTTATTTTATTTTGAAAGAAGACTTGTGCAACATGACCCCGTACCACAACACCAATGTGTTTATCAGAGACACGTAAACACCTTTTTTTCTTTAAAAATATTTCTCTTCATCCTGTTTCATCCTAATGTATTATTATTATTATTATTATTATTATTATTATTATTATTATTATTATTATGTAGTGATGTTCACTTCACAGCTCTAATGGTGTTTTAGCTGGTTCAAATTTCTAAACCCAGGTTGCTACCCGCTCTCTAAACGATTAGATGCACTTTCCTAAAATGTGGGCTGCGCCAAAAAAAGCGATCTCTTATATTTCTCATTTTCTTGGTTTACTGGGATTGAATCTAAATGCTTCTTTAAATTTACAGATAGTGAACCAAGGAAACCTACAATTACAGGGATAATCATCTTTTTAACTCCCCACATCCTACTAATTTTGATAGACAAATTTTTGTATTTCAGCAGCTTTTCTACTTCTGTCTGTGCTAATGTTTATTAATTGGCACTGCTACATCAATCATCAAGCAGGTTCTGTTTTTCAGGCAGGGATGCATCTGTCGGTGTGGATTTGTTGATTGATCAGCATCGTGATATCCTCTGTGGTTGTTGCTTCCCTTGACTCGTGCTTATACCAAACTTCTGAGGTTGGTAAACCTAGATTTCTGCATGTCTTCAAGTGAATGTAATTGCATACTTTGTCATGTCTCCTTACGTATTCTCGCTTTGTTAGCTGAAGGTATCGAGAACTATGTGGTCAATTGTTTCTGAGTGAGTCTGGCATTATCTACAGTTGTCATCAGCTGTGGTTTTCGATACATGTTTCTAATAATGCCTGGTTCTAAGAACTTGGTCTTGCGCTGCAATGAACAGTGCCTCGGTTTCTGGTTTCAAGTTGCCTCACCTCAGCCATCCATGAGTTCCTTTCGTATCTACATTGGAGTCATTTTTTCTCCTGTCCATGTATCTTATTGTGAAGCCATTTGGTTTCTAAACATCAGCTTTAACCATTTGTTTTTCTGTATTCAGAAGATTTTGTCGAGTTGACAATTTTGTAATTCATGCATATTTCTTACGGTATTTTTGATTATTCCTCCTGTCTCTCTTTGGATTTGTAGCGGGTCAATAAATAATTATTGATCAGCCATAGTCGATAGGTTAAATTACATTTACATTTATGTGTGATATTAAAAACGGTATATTAGTGATATATTCATTATTTATCAACTGTACTCATGTTCGTTTACTGACTGGGACAGAGAGCACGAACACGATTAACAGATATAATCTCACTTGACGTAAAACTATGTCTCGGTTCGCATTCTGTAGCGGGCAGCGTTCACTGATGGAAGTGACGTTGCAGGAGGACTTCCATAGATTTCGTCAGTATAAACACTGGCATATAACAGCTGTCGTGTAACCAATGGACAGTGTGCATACAACCGATTTCTCAGAACACTGACAGAGTATTCGTACGTTTACACGTAACACGAATACCGGAGTAAAGTAAAATAATATTTCATTACGAAATATTTTTTTAAAAAAAAGAACAGCAAAACTATATCATATTCGAGCGAATGCACTTTCGTATCGGTGTGGTACGCGAGGATGAAGGACGTGACAGTGAAAATCCCTGAGCATGGGCGCGACGCCGACACGACGCCTCGCCGTGAGTCGTGCGCTGTGGAGCGTAACAACGACGCTTCGCCGCGCTCAACACGGCGGCGCCGGCAACTTCTAGCAGAAACTCTCCCTCTTGGCACGGACAGGCAGATGTGGACTGCGCGAGTATGAGAACGAATGAGGTAAGGATAGTGGAAGGGGGGGGGTGGAGATTGAAAGAAATAAGATGGAACAAAGACGAGAGGGCTAGTGTTCATACTTGTTTCTGAATATATACAGCAAACACGTGATGGTTTTCCTCCTGTTAAAAGACTGTAATATTTTCCTGTGACAATGAGTACTTTTAATATTTCCCACAAGATGGATATATCATCTTTCAAAATATTTTTAGCTTAAAGAGTAAATATTATGAAGAGCTATTTTCTTGTATCATTTTCATCCTATGACATTAAAAAATAATAGTCTACTAATAGAGCAATTACTATATTTCACTATGGATCATTTAAGCCAAGATTTATTACTTAATTACTTTTCATAAATAATGAAGTATTACAATAACATGGCACAAATAAAATAGTTCAAATATGAAAAAATATAACAAGTAAAAATAAAAAAATATATAATAACAAATATTGTGGACTATAAAACATTTCACAGCATACAAAAATGATTGTATTTTAAATAATTAATTATTCTGTGTCCAGAAAAAATAAATATAAAGTAACAAGAATATACGAAAGAAAAAATCAAATAAGTTTCTTGACATGATTTAAACACGAAATAAAGTATCCTATTAAAAAAAAAAAATAGTTTAATCCGCGTGTACAATTTACTTTTATACTAAAAACCCCAGTCTGGTTCTGTTGAAAGAGCAGTGGAGAAGTATTCAAAAGTAAAGGTGTAGAAGGCTCGCTTTTCAAGCTCCAGCGCCTGCAGTGAGCGCCTGCAGGACACCCTGCCGGCGGGCGGGAGTCTGCATGCTGCAGTAGAGGTACGCTTCAGCGGAGCGTGGGCAGAGCTGCTTCGCACGAGGACGACACTGCAGGGGCTACGACTGCAGGACGAAGAGACAGATAGAGTTTAATAGGCGGCTCTGGATCACTCGGAGAAGTGAGCAGCGGACTGGAAATGTATTTGCTGTTGGCAGAGAATCAACAGGCTTATTTAAAGAGAACATTCAATTATTTTTTTAAAATCTATCTCGATACATATGTGCAGCATTATAAGAGAAATGTTAAGGATAAATGTTCAAAATTATATATTAAAAGTTGATCGTCTTTTTATGATACAAATGTTACTTAAGACATTTTACCGGTATATTTTACATAAAAGAAATAGATAGTAACATAGACCTTTCTCAAAGCAATGTCTGGAGCATGAGTATCCAAAAAAAAACTCTATGGGTGTGGATGGTATCTTGATTTTAATAATTAAAAGATTTTAAATTGGAGGACCACATGGATTATCATGATTCTATATCAAAACAAACAATTAATCAATGGACATACAAATATTAATTGTTTTACAAAGAAATTACCCAAAAACAAGTTCTCTGATAATCCCACCAAAAATCTAAGCTAAACACACAAGAAATCAATGGACAAAATATCTAATACTAAAACTTACAACTAAACACATGGCATTAATTTAAAGATAAAGGATGCATGATTATGTACAACAAGGTTCAGTTAAATGTTATTGAATTCGTTAATTAAGGCAGGTTAAATTGATCATGAAAGATCATACTGGCCAGTGAAAGGTATTGTGAGCTCATAGTTACGTTATTGTAGCGTCTGCCTTCCCTCAGTTGGCATACAGCGTCCCAGGCCGTTGGAAGATGCAGGAAGCAGCCACAGTGTGTGAATCCATCAATAGTATTTAACGTTTATATGATCACAATAAAGACATGTTCACGACAGTTCCAGATGCTCGCATCACATGGTTGAAGGAAATGTATAGTTTTACCTCACGCACAATACGGTTCACAAAATGTTCATGACGAACGCAGTTATGGCCCGATTTTGACTCGACGAAATCTGGAGAGAGAGTTATGCTTGAACTAGTGGCTATGGGGTCTTCCCATGTTAACTCGAGGGAAAACGCTCCCACGCAAATACATTATTATTGAATTGTTCATGTGCAAATTAAAGAATTTGATACAAATTAAAGAATTGATTCAATTTTACGTTAAAATTAGAAAATTGACATTCAAAATTTATGTGGTGATTATCCATGTAATGAATAGGTAATTGTGTATCCATCATGCAATGTCTGGGTGAGAATAGAGCTCTCTAGTGGCAGATTGACGTACTTAAGCCTTTTAGATCTATCAACAGTATTAGATAATATTATTAGCTCCTGGTGGAAATGCACTAGAAAACTGCCCGTTGAATACCAAGTATGGTTTTCCCAGATGTCTTCGTAGTAAAATTATGCTCGTCAAGAGCAGGCAATATTTTCTAAAGTACCTTCACAAATACATACATTAACCAATGCTAGACGATAGGGATAAGTGTTGTTCTTAGATTGCCAAGAAATGTATTTGGTGAATACAAGTTTATAGGATGAACCCGATGTTGAGTTAACAATTTCACGAACGATTGGAGTTGCTTAATACAAAATAATAATAATCATAATAATATCGAAATCCTAAAATAAAGATTGCAATTGGTAAATAAAATATTCAAGAGAATGAATGCCCTAAGATAAATGATATAAAGAGGCAAAAATGATTGGGAAGCTTCGCATGGGATACAGAAATGGAATGGGAAATTTCTCATATTCGAAGATAGCGATAATTAATTAATTTAGAGCAGTTGACCTCAAATGGTCGAATAATAATTGAAATGCTAGTTAAGGTTGTGAGATCCCACATGCACATATGAGCATGTGACTTACCGGATCTACACTCGACTTGGCGTAGAGCAAGTGAGCAAATGAAAAAAAAATTGACATAATTCTACAAATATTCGATAAAAATTTTAAAGACTAGACTAAACTTAATATAATTGAAAATATGAAATGGAGAACGCACCAAGTTAAGAGCGCTATATCAAGTATTAAAGGTAAATGCCCTGTGTTTAAGTACAAGTACATAGTATATTTTCAAATGTGATAATATGTGATGAAGCGTGTTCATGTGAACGCTTCATGTGAGTAATACATAGTACGCAATGGGGTGAACTCATCACGCAGACCACATGGGATAGTGGCAAGAAGATATTATTAAATGTAACGAATAGGCTAAGTTTAATTGCAACGACATGTGAACTCAATGACGAGGTGATTGACCTTGAGGTATCTGTAATGGACATACAAATATTGTTTTACAAAGAAATGATATAAAATGAGTTCCCTAATAATCCCACCAAAAAATCTAACTTAAACACGCAAGAAATCATCTACAATCAAACCCTAACATAAACACACGAGAAATATTATAAACCTGAGTTCTGATCTAAACACATGGAATTACCACGAAGGTCCTCCACTAGACATGAGTGATGGCAATATCAAACTAACAATAAAGCTACACAAAACATTAATGATTAATCTAGAGATGGCAATGGAGCAATGTCAGTAATGGGACGATTATAGTACCCGGTGTGTGTTTTAATAGCGACTACATGGACTCGTTACCGGAATGTATTTCATGAACGATACTAAAGCTCCATTGCGAAGTCTGAGTCATGTTAGATTTGAGTAAAACAACTGTAGCAACATTGATGTTGGTTTGTGGATTTAACCACTTGCCTCTGCGCTGTAGAGTTTGTAGATATTCGTCCGACCATCCCTTCCAAAGTGAAGCAATTAAGACTGAAATCCTACTCCAGCGTGATTTGATTGAGATGCTATCAGCTGTTTGGGGGTCAGAAATGAAATGACTAATGGCCTACCTATAAGGGAATGACCTGGAGTTTGAATCTGATCCGGTTTATCAGTGAGTAAGCCCAACGGACGGAATTTGAGAATAGCTTCGGCAGAAGCCACTAGAGTGTAAGACCTTCAAAAGTAAACTACTGATTATTAGTTCCTCGCTTCAGGTGAATTTTCAAACTCTTAATGTCAGCTTCCCAGAGCTCTTCGAAATGAGGTGCGCTGAGGGGAGGGGGTTGAAGTACCATTGTATCAAAGATGAGGAACAATGATCCGTTAATTGCTGTTGAAAATTCTGAGGTTAAAAAAATTCTTTTAAATGCGTTCTGCGCCCTTCAAGTTGGTTTCATTATTAGAATATATATGTTGTGAAAGCCAGCAACGACTACAGAATCGCGAGAAAGGTGCAAAAAATGCTTTAGTCGATAATTCAGAGACATTTTCACAATGAACTACCTTTGTGGCTAAACATATAAATTAAGCGATGTAGGCTTTAGTTGTTTAGCTGTGACCGCGGTCCGCCGTATTTAGCAGCGAGCGGGCCAGTGAAGTCAACAACTACATTATTAAATGGAAAGGAGGATGTGACCCTGGGTACTGGGAGTTGACTCATTTGTTGATTTAAGGCGCGTGCCTTTGTTTTAAAACAAATTACACAATTCTTTAGAACATTGCGTACCTCATTCCGTAGTCTACGAACCTGAATGAAAGTTGTCATTTAATTATGACCGTTTAAATGTCAGCGTCCAGAAGGTGTAGATGACTCTGGCGAATAATTAATTTGGTCAAGATATGTGTGGTGGGCATGATGATCTGATGTTTAGCATCAAATTCAAGTTGAGAGTTCTCCAGTCTACCCCCGACTCTTAAGAGTCAGCCTGAATGCAAAAATGGCGCTAGAGTGGTGATGGAACTTGATTTTGAAACAGATTCTCCTTTAGACAACTCGGAAAGTTCCTGCGAATAAGCTTTCGCCTGAACTTATTTGAATAAACAATTTCTTGATTGGATTATGTCTGGAGCACTTTAAGAGGAAGTAAGACGTGGATGGACCTTACGAACATTGTTAATGAATCGAAAAACATAAGCGAGAACTCTGCATAATTTTGTAAAAGATGAATATCTTGGAAATAAATCAAGTATTATACTAGATGACCGACATAATTTTTTTTAACTTCTAAAAGCTTTGATAAAAATGAATTTGACGTGACAGGCCAATGCTCTGAGGTTTTAAGTAACCACGAAGTGCCAGACTACCACAAATAATTGGATTTAATTGATGAAGGAGTGGTCCCTCTAGAAATAATGTCAACGAGATTGCTCGCTGAGGGAACATGTTTCCAGGCGAACTGATTTGTCTGCTCATGATGACTGAAACTCTGTTCGCAATAAAAGTTTTCCAGTTCCTGGAGGGCAATGCTATCCAGGTGAGGACGTTTTTGGAGTCTATCCATAAGACAATGTTAGTAATCGAAAGAGTAATTATTGGTACGACTTTAGTAATTAGTTTGGATAATAAAACTGCAGCGTATAACTATAAGCGCGGAATTGATTGTGCTTTAAAAAGGATTAATCTTGACTTAGTACATAGTAAATGAGACGTGAGTGGTTTTGTGGCGTCATGAGAGATAAGATAACTTCATGCACCGTAGGTCTTCTCACTTGCATCGGAAAAACCATGCAAGTGGTAGACATTAACTTTGACCGGTCTCACTAGTCTAGGAATAGATAATTCGTTGAGTGGTTGTAATTCAGAATAAATGTGTTTCCAATCACTTGCCAATGGTGGCGGGAGGGTGTCATCCAAGTTAGGTTTGAATCCCCATAGGTTTTGAAAAAGTATTTTACAAGTTTCTACAACTCGAGCAATTACCCCTAGAGGATCAAAAATGGAATGTATTATAAAAATATTTTTGTAAAGTTCTCGGGGAGTAAATTGGTTGGTAGCTGAGTTGAAGTTTAAAAATAATAATTTGTCGTATTCCACAACACCTAAGGCATGGACGTAGGATTCAGAAATATCAAATTCTAATATTTCATTAGCTTTTCGATTCTGAGGAGAAATTTGATTTAGAACAGAGGGAACATTTGAAGCCCATTTACGTAAATGAAATCCGCCCTTAGGCAATTAGGTATTTAATTGAGAGATAGCATTCTGTGCCTCAATAAGCGTTTCAGCTCCTGAAATACAATCATCAACATCAAAGTTCTCTACACAATAGTAGTGGCCAAAGGAAATAGTTTTCTTTCATCATGAGTTAACTGAATTATAGCTCCAGTCTCTAGGTATGAGTCAGACGTGGTACCGTAATATTATTAACTTTTGGTGGAAATGCACCAATGTCATTAGAAAAATATTCTACACAACCAGTAAAAATTATTTTGATGAGTCGTTCGTAATACGTCGACAAGACTCGCTTAGCTTTGTCTCACAATTTCAATTGTTTTGTAGTAGACTCATTATCACTTCCGTGTTCTGTTTTTGCAACACATCATAAAATATCGATTATAAAGAGACTCTGTGATAGTTGTTTGAAAAGAAAACTTTATTTTATCATTCTTTCGTGTATATTTTTAATCTTGTTGTAATTACTAGACAGGTTAACATAAGCTGGTGGCTCATTAGAAACTTTGTGACTTCTTTGTTATTATGTTATACAAGTACTTAATGAATTCACGTTGAAAAATAATTTCTCTTTTGTTTTATCAAAAGAAAGAACGTCGTCCACCCCCATACCCTACGCAGTATGAAAAAGAGGATAACGTAAAACATTTATCTCACTAATTATTGTCATTCTGGGGAGATATTTTGTAAAACACTGCTAAGATAATTCGTTTGGTTGCGGTAAAGAATATTTCTACGACTCTGTTTATTAAAAAACCAGTTCCCATTTACTTTCCTTGTAATAAATGTGGCTACACGAGAATATTGTACAAACTTTTTAATCAACTGCAAACCATTAAATCCTACGTAACATTTTTAAAAAATTTCCTTTATTTGGGAGAAATGTTAAATTTCTGTCTACAAAACAAAGGAATAAAGCATTTAATGTTGAAACTTATCCAAATAACGTTTGTTTTCTACATGAGAACATAGTGGTGTAGATGCTTCACATTACATCCAAGTATTTGCCTACGTTCATATCAAGTGGAATGTGTTGTAACATGCTGGTGTGATGTCTTTACGGATGTCGGGTGAATATAAAAGTTCACGGCCGCGTCTAAATGTCTACGTTATGGAGCGAGTGATAACTTTCCAGAATAAAAAAAATGATACAGTAAACTATTTAAGTTGTAGCTCTGCCTTATCCCTGTAAGGGCAAGATCACTGAAAAGCTTTCGACCATTCTAATCCTCAAAAACGAAATTTTCCCTTCAGTTTTGCTTCTTTAGGGAATACACGCATTGTACACTGGGTTGCTTTCCTGTAATAATATCTACGTGATGAAGTTTAAAGAGTAAATATATTTATTCACGATGAAAGAATAAGGTGCAGCTATCGATATATATTTTACATTAATAATTTTTTTTTAAATAAAACTAATGAAATTTATCTTCTGGGATAAGTAATGTTTCGTATCAAAGTGAGAAAAGTTGCCAAGAAATACTCACAAACAATCGTTCCTCCTCAAAAAATTTTAAAAATCAAACGTTTCCAATATTAAACAGCGTAAATTATTTGACTTTATATAGGAATACGCATATTATTATTTTATTTGGTAAAATTCATTGCATTCCAATGAGTGTTTTTTATAAGTCTCTTAATTTTTAATGAAAAAACAATACAAACATAATGTATGGGTTTAATTTTGTTTTATTGATACGGATATATTTTACTTTAAAAATTAAACAACAAAAATTCTTAATTTGGTTATGAATAATGTTTTCTTGAAGTCCTTATGATATCTTGAAATATCTCAAGAACGAGCGTTTCTTTTCTTCACTTCTTATGTAAAATCATGCAAAGAAAAATGAAACTTATTGTCCATGGACCTGTTAAATCGTGGTGATGTGCATTGATACTCGCCTCGTGTACGCAACACGTGATTTTCTGCGTGTACACCCGTTTGCTACGTTGGTTTTCGGCCGCAGAGATGACATTGTGCGTTTTCACTGGAGCTCAGTGGAGAGTGGAGGTTGCGGTGGTAGTGGTACATACCCTGTGGCTAGAGGTCCTTAGAGATTGCGTACACTGCACTGCCGTCCTAGACGCTTGCGACCCGGGCTAACCGACTGAGCGCGGGTCACCGACTACTACGCCTCGCATGTATGATCACGACGACTAGTGTTTGCATCGAGTACAGTGCCTTGAAGGTTACCGTTGTTAGCAACACGTGCATTGGTTCAATTACACGTAGGGACATGGCTAAACAAATAAATGAACTACCGTACTTTATATCATTAAAAGATGTGTAGTATATTCCCTCTTATTTCATCTTTCACCGTTTACTTTCAAATATAACAACATTTAACTATTACACCAACAAAAAAAAATCCATGACTAATTTATTTGACAAGGATGTACCTTGGCTTCTTGTGTCGTAACAAATGACAGCTATGAATGTAAGTTATCTAATACTTCATTGCGTAGGATCATACACTGTTAATTATTGTTCTGATGTCCTGTTAATGGTTAAATGCTAAATATGAAACCGAGTAATATTTACCTACAACTAGCAGATAGGGAAAGTAGTATGTTCAATATTATTCAGGTTTATAAAACTATTGCCAAATAAAAGTTTCCTTTCATATTATCATACAGAATGTCTGCTACATTAATTTTCTTTGTGATTTAATCCCACGGGTATGGCTTGTATTTATCTATTACACGATGTAGATGATAGCCCTAACGCATGATTCACGGTAAACTGTGCGTATCATTTTCCTTCGCGGTGTTATTGAGTTTTGCATTAACTTAAACTTTTGTTCACAAAGGGACAGATAGTGTTAAATATTTTTACATAGATCTTTGGAACTGGAACAGTTTCGAAAGCAAGCGTATGAAGCAGTATAACCTTAATAGTTCGCCAATGATAAATGTTATACAATTATTTCTGAATGCAAATTACTTGGGAGTGTACATAATTCTGACTAATTTTCAATGACAAAATACTAAGTGTTTAGTTATTATTAACTGTTGGTGCTTGTGGAATTCATTTTTTTTAATAAACTGAATTTTTGTCTTATTTTTCTGTTTGTTCTGTATACGAGGTGTGGCAATTAAATAACGAGACTGCGCACCTCCTATCGCGCAGCCACATGTTGGAAGGTTGGTATTGGGATGCAGTTGACCTTGAACCTTCAAGAGCAGTCACCGTTCGTTTCGTTGCTCTATCGGCAATAGTTAGGTCTTGAGCGTCGGTTGTAATGGACGTTGTTCTGTAGAAGTGCCGCGATCATGTTGAACTTAAATATCGCGCTGCGCATTAACCTCAAATTCCTTGTGAAATTAAAGAAGTCGCCAACGGAATGTTTTCATATGTTAACGGAGATGTTTGGCAATAGTGCTATGTCACGTGCGCAAGTGTTTGAATGGCACAAACGGCTTTCAGTAGGTCGGGAAGAGGTTGAAGACAATGAATGTCCCGGTCGCAGTGTGAGTTCAAAAACTGAAGAAAACGTTCAGAAAATTAATGAAATCGTGCGGAAAGATCGACGTCTGAGCATTCGGATGATCGCAGAAATTGTGAACATTAACAAAGAGACAAATTTTGCATGATGAATTAAACATGACAAAAATTTGTACGAAAATGGTTCCGAAAAACCTCTATCAAGAAGAAGAGGACAATCGGAAGGACATTTGCTCTGATGTCATGGAACGACTCAAGGAAGAACCGGACTTGCTCACACGTGTCATCACATGTGATGAAACATGTATCTTTCAGTACGACCCAGGTACGAATCGTCAATCGATGCACTGGATGAC
Source organism: Laupala kohalensis (assembly GCA_002313205.1). NCBI lineage: Eukaryota > Metazoa > Arthropoda > Insecta > Orthoptera > Trigonidiidae > Laupala > Laupala kohalensis. Next base: position 41,469 of record NNCF01125826.1, read on the forward strand.
TCCCACATCGCCAATAATGAAAAAAACGCATCGAATAAAACAGCCTTGCCTTCAGGTTTGACTTGTCCATTCGCATTTTCTCATTCTTGGCGATGTGGCAGTGCTCATCGTTTCTTCGATATCAGGGGTGTTAGTATGACCGAACGGGTGCCTGAGGGTCAAACCATTAACCAGAAATACTATAAAAAAGTCCTAATCAATCTGAGGGAAAGAGTAAGAAAGAAAAGACCGGATTTGTGGGAGAACGACGCTGGGATTCTCCATCAGGACAACGCGCCAACCCACAAAACCCTATCTGTGAAACAGTTTCTAGTGGACAAGCGCATTCCTGTGCTCGAAAATACTCCGTATTTACCAGATCTGGCTCCCTGTGACTTTTATCTATTTCAAATAATTAAAAGTGCATTGAAGGGAACACATTTTCAGTCTGTTGAAGAGGTAAAAACATAAACGGCAGAATTGTTGAAGAACTTGACAATGGATGAGCTACTTTGAACAATAGAAGACACGAATGTAGCGGTGTAAAGATAGGGGAGGTTGTAGCATGTTGAAGGGGATAAAAGTTATTTGTAAATTTGCTTGCAATAAATCCCATTTCTGCCACCAGTTTCGTTATTTAATTGCAACACCTGATAGATTATATTGATTTATCATTATGTACTTCTTCATACTTCTTGAACTAAATTTAAAAAAAGTAAATCTTACCATAAATTGTCATTTACAAATCAAGTTATTTCCTTAACTCTAAAAGTGTTGCAAATTCACGCTGAACAGATATTTGATTTATTTTCAAACTTATATAATCTTTTTATTTATTAATAGTCTATATATTCTTCCAAAATGTATAACAATATTTAATGCAATCTTTTCAAAGTTTTATCTCACTATATATAACAATAATTTTAAAATCATTTTGTTAAATAAATGTTCAGAGACTGATAAACAATGCTTTTTTCATTAAATGTGAATAGTGAAGAATATATCGCACCAATCCAAGAGTATCTTTGTATCGATTCTTGAGGAGAAAAAGGATTCATTATATCGGTTAGCAACAGCAACAACCTGGAATAACAACAACAACAAAATCTACATTTCATCGTCACGTATCTGTTATAGCTTTTTCCATACATACTGTTTGTAATTTTTCTTGCTAAAAACAAACTTTGGCAATTACGAAATGAAAATTAGCGAGTGTTCATTATCAACATTCTTTAAGCGTTTTTAGGGGGATATATTTCTCTCATTAATATGTTGTCACGACGGGGAGTTCAGTCACGAAATAGAATAGACATAAAAAATTCACGTTCATAATTTTTGACTATGGCATTTCCATGATCAAATACTTCTGAAATACGTGTAATGTGAAGTTTCAAACTATTATAGGAGACAATATGTTCTTACCAGGTGCCGAGTTGAATTGCTCTTTTCTCCTTTAGTGAAAGAATTCCTTATCCAATATTAAACAATTATTGTCATCACGTGATGCACGCATAATAACGACTATAGAAAATGGTTTGATTAAGTGTCCATTAGATCATTGCTACGTGCACATCGGATGCCATTGTTCTACGGACGCGGACTGAATCGCCTCTTAGTGACTCAATCCCATCGTTTGCCGTAGGCCTTCTCGTATCTGGGCAACCATTACCACCTATTATGTCGAGCAACGTTCGCGCCAGAATTCGGTTCGCGGCAGTCTATTGTTGGGACAACGGAGGAACCAGGAGTCTAAGGGGCCGTGTTTAAACCCTCAAAACAGTCATTATGGAAGATTAATGAACGTGTTCTCTTTTACTAATAGCGATGCTTTAAAATATCGCGGATATAAATAATCAAATTATTTTAATATTATGTTGCAGCACAAAGTATAAATGTGATTTCTCAAAAACTTAATTTTCTTGAGAAAGCATTTTGAAAATATTGGCAAATTTTCTCATCTACTATCATTGTAGTATTGTAATGTTTAAGCGGACAAAATTAACGTTATTAGATATGTAGTGATATTTTTCAGCGGTAAATATGTAAGTCGTTTCTGGTTATGAATATCTATTCCGAAATAATTTTACGCATTTTTTGTTCAGATTTGAATGAATCATTTCCTGAAGATATCGTAAATTTTAATGTCGTGTTTATTTAAGCCCATGTTGTGAAGTACTCAATTAAAACTGTGCAACTTGAGCACAACAAGAAAACAATTACTTTTATAAAAGGAACAAAATATTCATGAGGGTTTTCTTATTTTAAAATAATTTATGTAGTATGTAAGTTGAATTTACTAGGTGATGAATTAACTAGGTTTACGATCAAGATACATCTTCATGATTATTCAGATGAAGCATTAATAACCCGGACAGACTCCGAATTGTCAACAATTTTATCAGGTTCCGAAATCCTTTGAATGGTTGTCAAATTTCGGCTGATACGTGTGACAACGGCCCACTCAATGCCTATGTCCAGTAGGATAAACGGCAATGGACTTGTCGTCTAACTATCCAAACCTTGGTTATCCGTTCACTGACCGCGTGTAGCCTCTACAAAGCGATCGTCTGGGATGCGGCAACGTTGGAAGTGACAATGTTGTAGTTAATCAAGATAACACGTACGGTTTGTGTTAGTTATGGTGGAGGGATGTGGTTCTGGTGGAGGGGTTCCGTTGGAGGAGAGTTTGAATAAATTTTAGTGTGTGAATGCGGAGTTTCACGAAACGACACAAAACCCGTCTTAATCGACTTCGGATCAACCGGTTCTCAGATTAACCGGCCATAGTTTTTTCTCTTTTTGCGTATAATTGACGGTATGTAGACACTGAAACATTAATTGTTTGACGGACCTTCGCTGGAAAGTTCCTGGAAATTAAAATGGGCTGATGTGACGTTAGGTGTGGTTGATGTTTTCGGGTACGTTTATGTATGTCTATACCTACAATTGAATGAGTTGCTATGACATCTAACTTGCTTGTTGATTCCCGATAACCTGATGAATTCGTAAGCTCTTTCTGAACGAATATAAATGTTTCACGTGAATCTGGGATTAACCGACCAAATATGTAACAGGCCAGGATATGTGTCCCAGTCAGGTCGGTTAAGAGGGTTTCTATTGTTGACGAAGTGAGGAAACAAATTGAGATGGTCGAGGGTGACACTGAGTTGGTGACGAAGACGGTGATTTCGTTTACGATGGAGACGAGTGGAGGTGATTTCACTCCATCCTAATGAGTGGTGATGTTGAGAGAGGGGGGGGGGAGACGACGATGCCGAGTGTTAGTGCTATCTTCGTGGGACAGGACCCACCGACTGGCGTTTGGTGACTGAACGGTCTGAAAAGCTTAATTCGCAAATTGACATGGCTCTCATCGCCCGCGGTCTCTCCCAGTGGACGCGGCGATGGAGTATTCATTGTGTTGACGTCGAAGCTCTCCGCGGTCACCGCCGTAGAGCACGGCTACGGCGAAGAGGCGTTCGCAAATGTCACTACAACCGGGATTCAAGAGCGGATAAAAGCTGATTCTCGTGAAGCAAACTCGACGTTTGTAAATGTAATCTCTAACTAAAGAGAATAACAATATTTTGAATCACAAAATCACTAACACAATAGACTCAGATTCACATGAAATTTTGCTCTAAACGAAACACATAAATGTCCTAGAGAAATGTATTGTTACAACACATCTTGGTTAAGTAATTATGTGACATTACGAGTCTGTATGGACAGTTTACTGATCAGACCTAAGAGGGTTTCAGATCTACTATGCCGTTGATACTATTAGTAAACTTTATTGTAATGAATTTTATTGTAATGATTACTGTTTTGGGCTTTTGCCTTGTCAGAAATAATTTTTTTTCATGGTACAGAATTTAAGAAACCAACATTGTACGATAAACGTTACCAAAATTTGTAGATTAATTTGCAACGTAATACATTAGTTGTCAGTCATTGTAAAATATATTTTTGTCGTTTGATGTGATTGACCTATGTTTATTTTATAATTTAATGTCTACTTTCAGTAGTGCGAGGAAGTAGGGGTGTGTGATTAAAGTACAGTATATGTCACGTGTGTAAATACACAAAAGAAGCATTTTACCTACGTATGTTACGAATCGGAATTAACTATTTATTGCAGACATTTTTGTGAGATATGAGGAAATATGATGGTTTTAAGTTGTACAATTACTTCAGTGTTGGAATATATGAGAAAACAGGAAACAAACTGCAGTCTGTTTACACTTTATTCTGCATAGTTTTCTACGGTTTTTGCGATATTTTCATATTTCTCATAATTAACATTCTCATAGCTATAAAATACTATGACATATAAAATGAAATAAATTCAAAAGTCGATATAATGATGAAAGCGCTACGAATTAATGGCTTCAATCGCAAAGAGAGTTTATTACTTAAAACAGAAAATGAATACAGTACTGATGAGATTTTGAAACACCGTTGAATTTTACCACATTCTATTGAAGTTGGGTATTAACTGGGAACATTATCGGTAAAATTGAGTTCAGTGTTTATGAGAATAATGAGTTTTGTTCAATGTACTTTACAGACAAAATTTAATTGCCACTATAGCGGCATCATATGCAGGGATTCAATACAGATTATTATGTTTAGTTTGAATCTTCTGGCTTAGTCTGTTTGGTGCGCTGGAAACCTCTAAACCCTAACCCTCACTAGGTAAGATATAACTTTTATCATCATTTGTTGCACTAGTGATATTGTTTTGAAAATATGAAGAGCTTGGTGTATTGCCAATTTTTTAGTATCTGTGAATAATTATTTTGCCGTCCCTTATTTGGAAAACTGTTTACATGTTCTTACGTATGTATATATACATACACGTGTAACACATCTTGGTGTCTTTGCCCACCAGATAGCGCGAGAAAAGATGGGACAAAAGCTTCGAAAATTTGAACACACGTTCTTCAGAGAGGGCCCAATTGCTGTTCGGAGCGTTTTTTAAATATGTGATTTCTTTAAATTGGCGAAAAAAGTCCATAAATAATATTCTTTCCTTTTCCTTGACCTTAAAGATTTTCTTAAAGATTATATTTATTTAATTTTATATTACCTCTACTGAAGTTTTTATATTTTTCTCTTGTTTGGTAAAATACTTTCACCACACTCCCAGCGCGTTGTACACATTTACGGAACCGTAAAAACAAGAATGAACGAGCTCTCACCGCACTCTATGGTTTGTCAGAATAATCGCGCACTTCCTTCGAAACCACGACCGCGGATGTCGGAAGCCTCTGATCCGATCAGGTCTCAGCAAGTGAGGGAAATACTATCATTATCACCAGGGCGAAATCGCGTGCTATACGTGGCGTTAGGACGCCCCTTTTCCCTACGTTATGAACTAACACGTAGTCGAGAGCTACAACAGGATGTTGAGAGAGTAGAAAGAACAATGTAATGCGAAGTAAGGGGAAAAAATGGATATGAGAAGAGCGTAGCATTTGATGGTTAATTATTAATATTATTAAGTAGATAAGTAATATATTATTATTAATGAGATAAATAATATTTAATTATTTCCAAAATTAATAATAATTAATATGTTATAATTATTTGATGAAGTGATTATTTATTTAATTAGATTATATAATGAACGTTAATTCTAGTAGAATTATTAAGTAGAGATAACAGGTCTAGAAAGGAAAAGAGAAATCTCCAGGAAAGAAAAGTAAGTAAGATAGAGAGTGAAGTGTTGATCTATTAAGAACCAACTATTTTGGAAATACAATTTAAAGCATATTTGTTCACACATATTATGCGAGATTTCACGTGAATATTTTTTACGCAATGGAGAGTTATATACAGTAGAAATTGCCTAAGCATTAAAATCGAACATTTTTCCAAGAAATAAGTAATAGACTTAAAGTTGTATTTTGGTAAATATAACTCAAAAATTTAGCTTCATTTTAAAAATTACGTCATCAATTTTAATAAATAATATTATATTAATGTTATAATGACAATTATACGGATAATCATTTCTTAAATATCAAATACGTACTAAGCATCAGTGTGAGATATATAAGAATATAATTCTGGGATTAATTCTGGAATACACTGTACTAACAAATTCATGGTTATTGTGACAGAAATAATTATATTTCGTGTCATATTATATTATATCCGTATGTTTTACATATTTGAACTCTTCAAAATCCATATTAATTAAGAAACCAGTTTTTGTGTTTTTCAACTTCTTTAAAGATTTTTTTTCCAATTATATGCAATGCGTTCAGAGCTGGAGGAGGGTGAGAGAAATTATATTAGTCAGCTCAACACAAACGGATCCCAAGAGATTCGAAAAGGGGACGTTACACCTTAGAGATGCCCCAATTAATAAAGGGGATGGACAGATGAATATAACTCACAACTCAGTAGTATTCTTTAAGAGATACGAGTGGAAACCTACATGAACCTACATGTTTGAAGATTCAATGATATTTGGTTCACATGCAAAATTTATTCTCTTGCTTGTCAGGAATCCTTCCTTGTTACTATACAAAGAGGTTTTCACAAATTCACCAGTTTATTTAAATCATACGCAATTATTTTGTTGCAATGTATAAATGTTAAGGATAGAATATTCGCATTATTTAGTTATTTTTAGAAATATAACATTTTAAAAAATTAATTTTTTGTGTAGTACAATATAATTTTTTTGTATATGAAACTCGAAGGAAATCAACCAATCATATTCTTCTTCTTTTTTTCAAATATTCACACATTTTATCACGAATACTACGAAGTTGTGAGATTTATCTAAAATATTTTATTACGTCTAGTGGAATAAAAACATCTTGGTTTGTTTCTTTTTGTAAATTGCACGTTGAATTTTCAAAACAAAACAAAAATAAATACTGGAGCTTTGGAATTTTTAAAATCAATTTCCCTTTGTCCACTATGAAATGGAAATAATGTTCGTATAAATTTCACATCTAACTTTTCCAAGCTTGTCAAATGCGAAATCTGTCCTTCGTTTTCCCTCCCCCACTCCAAAACCCGTTTGTGTCCATGAAGTCCTCGCGAGGGACGCTGAGGGGACCGACGGGGCTCGTTGTCCGCTTTTGCAGTGGGGCGCAGGGGTGCCACCCTCTGCGCGTGAGGCGCGTGCGAATGCAAATGAGCAAATGTCATGGCACGAAAGGTTAAGCGCCTCCCGCCCCGCGCAGCTCGCTCGCTCTGGTGAAGGGCGCCGAACGGCCCAAGGGACATATTTATATGTCATGCATCGCAGTAATGAATGCAAAATATCTAGCATCAACGTGTAGCCACTGGCCGTTGCGGGAATAGCCTATTTCGTATGCATTAATAATCCCATAATTTCGTACGCTCTTTAGATAAAAGTTTGGTGGTGAGGGATCCGAACGGAACGACGAGACCGGTGGAAAAGGAGGTGAAGAAACAGAGGAGAGGACGAGGAAATGACATGCACATTATTTGCTGCGAGGTTTTCGAGAGGACAGTCAGATTAGTACAAAACAACGTAAGAAAATTGCCATAAAATCAACGAAAGATGATTTTTTTGTATTGCATCAAGAGTAAATTTATAATATATTCCATGAGGTGTAATCAATAAACATTATAACATGGTCAAGTGCATAGGAAAATTGTCTGTAAAGTTCCCATTGGTACTATATATATCTTCTTTACAGAAACATAACAAAGAAAAAAAAATACATTACTGATTAAAATTAACATAGTGTTTACAAAAATACAATGGAGATTACTATTTCCATAGGAAATTTTAGTACTGGACGTGAGAAAAGATGAGTATTGGTATTTATAAGAATAATATAAATTTAATGAACCAGTAAAGAGAAAAATAATTCAAAGAAATACATATTAAACTTTGAGAAGTAAACATAGCTCAGTGTTTTGAAGAAGAGGTGAGAGAAGAAAAACGTAAAACTGAGAACATTGATGCCCAAATAAAACTGGGAACAATTTATGAGAGAAGAAAGGAAAGAAGAGAAGAGAAAAGAAGCGAGAATATGTAAAAGAGGAACAGATTTCAAGGAAGCGCGCGATGCAGAAGCGTGAGTAGAATAAACGGATATGACAGTAAACTGACGTCTAGGATATCACATAAAAAGAGAAAAAAGAGTGCGGATTACATTGGCTGCGGCCAACGCGAGAGGAGTTGTGTAACGAACTTGCTTTTTACACCCGCGCCGCAGGGCGAAGAGGCTGAAAGAGCGGGGGTGACGGTGGTGGTGATGTTGCGAAACAAGTTGTGGGGTGGATAAAAGGGCGAATTTACAGCACGGCCAGGCCCTGGGCGTGACAGCGGGAATCCGTGGAGTGAGCGATGGTGACAAGGGCGGAGAGGGCTAGCTGTGGGTGCTTAGTGCTGAGGAGAAGCTGTGTGTATGTGTGTGTGTGTGTATGCATACGCGTCCAACCAGAGCAGCGGCGTCTGTCGTCTACTACGAAGCATCCCACTCACTCGCTCGTCCAGCCGATTACAATTCGTACGTGTTTAGGCGGCCCAAGTGCTATCGCGGATTTTTATGCGACATCGACTGGCCATTTGCGACGATAAATCAAGTGCAGACTAGCAACCCACCGCGTCACTTTGACGTAGGAGGGGATTATTTAGTGAAAATACACTCGTCCAATTCGTCAGTGTGCTTCGTTCAATTCTAATCTACAGACGTATTTCTGTTTTCTGCCGAAATTGCATTCGTTTGTTTTTCTCGCATTCACTTTCTTACTAATCTAACTTTCAACTTTATTTCATAAAATGAACTATTGTCATGATTTATTGGTCATTTGAGAGTTTATTGTGTATTACATTAAGTAAACTAAATAAAACCTGATTTTGCAATATAATAAATGTTTGCGTACAACATGGTTAATATAGGAAATGCATTAATGTTTCAATAAATGATTGATAATCAGCTTTGAACACTGAGTTAAATAGAACTCGGTGACTGTGTATGACATTAAATATGAATTCATGTGATAATAATGCCCAATTTGCTATGCAAAATCATCACTTACCCTGCATCCACTCTACTAGATTTGAATTCGTTATCAAAACATTGGGATAATTATTTTTGAAATCTACGTGACAATTCAGTACATCGTTCGGAGTCCTTGAATTGACGCGAACTCTAGAGGTGTGAATTATTGACGAATGCGATGCTTTTGAGTTGCACTGTACTTCGGGAATTGCGGAGAAAATGACGGTGTGTTAATGTTAGCGTTGAGAGCAGTGGTAATAGCAGGGGCGTTGTGATGGGAGAATGGAGGGAACAGAACTGAAACAACTTGCCGGAGGGGTAAGCTCGTAAGATCAGGAGGGAGACGTAGCTATTCACGAGAAACACGCTACTGAAAATGAAATACTCTTGCAGAAGACGAGATGTGTTCTGAAAAGTTATATCATTCCTATGAAACAAGGATTTTCTCTATCTTGGATACGTTACTTCTTCTCCTTTCAAGTGTTTACATTGTTGTGCCTCACAATAAAAAAATTTGAATTTCGACTCCCACAATCGATTTAGTGCCAGTGGATATTTCATATAAACAAGGAGGGTTTTCATGCATTTTCTTTTTACTTGTGTGGGATTTTCAATATTTTTTTATGATGATCGGAAAGGGCTCTTATAATGGACGATGTGGCTCATTTTTTACACGCTTCGTGAACTTCAGCGAAGTCAAGTCTACTTCAAGGACAAAACGTGGAATTGGAGCAATCTGAGTTTCACAAATTACTCTTTTTCTCATATCTTCCATTTTTATCGTATATTTAAGCTAATGAGTGGGATTTGTACATCGTTTAAAAATATTTTATGGAAACATCTATAAATGTATTTTTAAACCCCAAAATCACGTCTTTTTCTTATGGTGCCCCATGTTCTATACAGTAAACATATAGATAAAGATTCTTAATTGTTTGTTTATAGATTTTAACATTACATAACGAAATAAATCGTTAACAGTAGTCCATGACGGATGCATGGACAATACCAAAATGCTTCGTATTGCTTCTAATAAGACGTTTCCATCTCGAACACATACAAATATTTATTTTTCAAATTGAGTAGCCATGTGGAATTTGTATTGGACGTTATCATTTATTCACAATTACTCCATTAAAATTTAGAGTTGATCTATTATTTTATAATTTCTAGTTAAAACGTTTCGGAATAAATATTATTGTTTCAGCTGAAGCAAGAAAATTCAAAATAAAAATGTACTATAAAAACGTTTTCGGAATCTTATGTTCAAGTTGATGATTAAACTAACATTGTCATATCCCTCTCCCATTGTTCAATGTGAAATTTTGTTGTTATTTTCATCCTGACCTTTCTCTTTGGGGGAAACAATCTAATGGACTGAGATGACTCCCGTGCGTGTCTCTCTACGATTTCATTCCCTCCCCAACATCCAGAACCATCTTCCCAACATCTTCCACGCATTCGACCTTTGGGAATCACCCAAGCTGTAAACACTGCGAGAAAATTGGCGGAAATTTCTGTTCGGTTAATATCGGAGTCAAAAGAAAAATTTACGACTTGTGCGTGGCAAGGGGAATCAGTCGAAATACGTCTCCGTAGGAATTAAAGGAATGCCCTATCGTGGCGCCAATGTGGGTTCAAGCAAGTGAGGGTGAAATTCCGTTTGTTGGTAGCGTGATTGCTCATATCTCCCTTGCTTTGTATTGGGCATTATCAGACTGTTACTGAATTGCAAAAGTTTTCTCCTCGTCTCCGCTTTTCCTACTAAGTCAGCGTTCATGATGATCAATCGTTTTCTTTGCGAAAAATATTGTGAAGAGGTAGCTTCATCCACTACGTCCTCATTTGTCAATGTCTCATTCATCCCATCCACTTTGATTTCAAAACTAGCCGACCTGACCCGGCTCCTTATGTGAGTATTTGTTATTATTATACAGGTTGCCCTTTGTATTATTTAGGATGGATAAAAATAGCAAGTTTAGAAAAAAAAACCGTGATGATATTTTAAATAGTTCATGAGATATAACAAAATTCAAAGGAAAAAATAAAACAATTTGCCGCCTTTTACTCCCTTAAAAATATAATAAAAACTCTTTTCATAGTAAGATTTCATAATACATAAGAAATATAACCTCAAAAGTCATACCTACGTTACTTTTTCCTCTGTATATTATTTCTCGTGATGAAAGAATAAGTCACTCGGAATAAAGACAGGAAAAATAAATTACGTTTCATTTTTCTATAACTGCGAAAAACTAAAAATACGGAAGACTTAAGTTGATCTCCATCGTAAAAAGGAAATGGAGCTATTTTATTTATTTAGTGTACAGTGAAATTGATTAAATAAGTTAATTATTGGTTACAATAAGTTAATTATTTGTAAAAACATATTAGTTTCAAATGATATAATACTTTGACATAAAGGAAATGGGATCATTCATTTGTCCAGTTTTGTATTGAAATGTGGTTATAATAGAGTGATACCTTTCGACGCATTCGACTACGAACTGGGGTTCGCAATCTTTACCACAAACATTAATAACTGATGGGATTCGAACAAGACGTTATTGGGCATTTGAATTCATTGAAAATTGAATAGTATTATTTGTATATATATATATATATATATATATATATATATATATATATATATATATATATATATATATATATATATATATATATATATAT
>NNCF01125826.1:54895-89802 GCA_002313205.1 Laupala kohalensis
ATATATATATATATATATATATATATATATATATATATATATATATATATGTTGTAATTGAAGGGATGTGACTCGTAACACGAACACCAGATTTGGATGGTGACCACTGAACATGAATTTCAAAATTAACATACTTAAAAATTTTCTTGTCTTTTTTTAAAATTAGTATTTGTCTCGTCTTTTTAAATTAAGGAGTTCTTACTCACGATATAAGTTTTCATGTAGAGTAGCGAAGTCCAGGGCTCCACCGTGGATCGAAGTTACCACGACTGGAGAGTCAGCCAGCGAAGCAATAGAGCGTCGGCCACAGTATGTAAGGAAACCCTTGAATAGCTCGAACGTCGTGAATCGCCTGGTCCCCAGTTGGAGTGCTCCGTGACTATTCTCGTGCACTATAATTCTCTTTCAAATATTATGCACCGACTCTTTCAATGTGCATTGAAATTCTCTTAAATTTATCAAAATAATAAATAACATTTATATTATTAATGACTTGAATGTACTAGAAACCTGACATAGATAAATATGAATAGTTTATCAACTTTGAGAAGGAAACACAGAAAACTTATCGTTCCTCTCTCAACACGTACACTCACCAACATGACTCAGAAGCAAGTGTTATTCGTAAATTACGACAAACGTTTCCTGCTTCTCCTCCGGGGTTTCTTCTCTTAGATCAGGGTACAATATCCCCTCTCCCGGTAGAAAATCTAAAAGTTTGTGATCATGAAGTATAATCGTGCAAACGCACTGGCTAAAAACTCCTAGAGATTTGAGTATCAATAAAAGATAAGTCGGAACAAAAAAACTTGATAATGGTATAGTAACCTCATCCTTAAAAAAACTAAAAAGCATTTTTTTTTTTCATGAAAACGAAATGTTTTGATAGAATAGAAAAATAATGAAATAAAATTCAGAAATGCACTTTGGTACAGATTTTTATACAACAACGTCTGGATCGTAGGACAACCGGATAATTAGGTGAAAAAACGGATAACTGGAATTCTAATGCGAAAAGTAAGTAAAATATGTAATAAGAATACATTCCGAGTCCTTTTCCGAGTAGGAAATGTATATGTTCGGAGTTCTTTGCGCAATGTGTCTATGAGAAATTGTACCGCGCTCAAAATGTACTGCGCAATGATTTACAAAAAGATATCTTATTGCTATGGTTAACTAGACTAGACTAGGGCTATGACAGACAGTAGCAATTCCTGTGTTCCAAAAACATCTGTTAAAGACCGATACTATTTCAATTTACAGATAATGTTTCGACAAAAATCAGAAATTTTCTGTTGAATAAGGTTTACATGGACTCGAGCGATACCAATCATACGACTCTTAGTTATTCTTTCTTTGCATCCTTTTCTTAAATGTGAATTTATTTGTCGTAAACGTTCACATCATAAAAGTCTGTGTTTTTTTTTTACAATTTATACGTTATCAGCACAGAGCAGTGTGGACAGTCGACTTCTTCCAAGGAACGTCATCTTCCGTGTTAATGCGAGAACCGTACTCGAACACTGAATATCTATTCAGCCGTATCTATAGATTAGGATCGAATGAGCGAAATAGTATTCGGATGCTGTGAAAGGCAGTAGGTCTGCATTGATCTAATACCTGGTCGAGATTCAGCCTGACAGCATCGACTGCATCGAATATTGATACAAAATGCATGAGACAACAAATCCAGTCAACGGGCTAAACGTGGTGGACAGCATTTGCCTTCAAGTAGACTGAGAAAAATGGAGAGCGCATTAAAAAAATGAAAAAAATCTGAGGAATGACGGTAAGAACGAGGAATAAATTACCCAGTTTTCCTAGATAGGTGAGTCCAAGTAGCTTCTTTCCTTGGTGTAATTTTTAAATGCTGTTATCTCGGTAAGGAAACGGCGAAATTTGAAACAGTAGGAAATCTCCGACACATCTTTTAATTTTCTAAACTACGACACTTCGTATTATTTACTTCATGAGGTTACGCAGAAAAGAAACGTAAAATTTTCTGAGACATTTGCGAATTATTGTACATTATTGTACATTTGCGAATTATTGTACAATTGATGAGCAATTGTCATTCTCGATTTAATATAAACGTTTATTAAACAAATAAAATTGTATTCATAGGCCTTTGTCTATTCTATTCATACACGTTCGTCGTCACATGACTTCTGTATGTGTGTACCCGCTATAAACTGGAAGCCTCCTATTGTTCTCGTAGTTAATACGATAAGTTCAGGTGAGCAAGCATCTGTAAAGTCCCCGAGAGCCTCAGACGCTGACTGCACCGGCTTCCGCTTGCTTTGTTCTCCGAGTTGAGCTCTTGGCGATAAGTTCGAGAATATTATGTTGCGGTTTATGGTTTCTACGAGACATTAGTTACTACCGCATTCCAATTCCAGTTGCATGCTTCAGAGATCAGATGTAACGTTTACAATTCTATTCGTCTTCGTGCTTAAATTATATTTGAAATTATTTCAATGAATGGACATGCCAGTTTCGAATACACTTATCGTAGTGGGAATTTTATTATCGAGAACTAACTTGGTTAAAAATAATTGTAATAAGCGTGTCCCTGACAAAAAGAGAAATTATCTCCAATACTCGTCAAAGATAGTAATTTTCATATAACTGTTTAACATGTTTATTTTTTTACAAAATAGACGTAAAAGAAATGAAACTAATGACACTAAAATGATATTATTTTTATTATTATTAATTTATTTTTATTTCTCTTGGTACAGGTGAGTGTAGACGATATGTCGGATACAGTCGAGTTACTTACGGTTCTCAATACATATTCTTCATGGTAAGTGCAATGTGACTCCATTAGGATCTACAAGAAACAATATCCTCAATTATTGTATGTGCAATGTAAGATCAAGATTTAATAAGGAAGTACTAAAAAATATATAGATGAATTTCGGAAAAAGACTTCAATTATCCTTTGCAGAAATATATACCACTCGTTTTAATACAAAACACCTCCATATCTTTATATAATTTATTAGTAATAATAGTATACTAAACTCTTCGGACCTCCTTCAATGAGTCCATCATGCGTACGGTTCGCTTCAAAAAACAAACACTAACTAACAAACAAAAAACTTTCCCGGAGAAATATATATTAGTGTCTCTCAACTCAGAGCTTCCTCGAATCCGAACATGTGAGTTTTCATCATAAGTTCAAAATTGAAAAAAAACTGTAAATATCCGAAAAGCAGTGGAACTATAAAACAATCACAATTTGTTCATATCCGTTAAGTTTATTTACATCTGCATGGCGATGGTTTGATTTTCACTGCATATTCAACGTCAATTTATTGCTGAATTATTACTTGCTATGTGTTAAAAGTCGATAAAGAAACACATTAAACTGTGAATAGTTTTGAATGGACTTAATTTTGAAAAACACTGGATTGTGTATTAAATGTTCCAGCACTCGTACGGAGAAGCAGGTTCGTGACGAGACCGAATTGAATGCCTTCACAATGATCTTATATATGATTCACTTTTGGTTGTTTGTCCATAGCTGTATCAGGGAGGGGTTAATACGGGAGGAATGCACCACCAGGCCGAAACTACTGTGGGACCCTGCAACCAGCAGAAATGTTTTGATAAAGACCAAGCTCAAGTAAATCTCAGATAAGTTAGAATAATCCAAACCCCCAAAATATGAGTTACTCGTGACCAAAGAGAAGTTAAGATGCTTGACTTCTTAAGCAGTTTTAAATGCTAAATCTGAAATCCATTGAGTTAAAAGAAATAATTAATCAAGTCGATTTTTCTGGACACAAATGGAGTGAATTTTTTAACATTTTTATCTTTCACGCTATTATATTTATTTGGTGTAATTATAGCAATATTAATCGCACCAAATTATATTTTAAATTGTTTTTTGTTGTGATTTTAACTATCATATACCAAAATTCTTTCCATCGTCGCGATATAACCCAGTGTTTTCCAACTTTTGAACCGGTGCTGTAGTACATCATCAACTCGTGAAAACAGACCTGCTCTTGATTGAATTAATTCAAATTAAGCGATTTAAAGTCGTTCTTCTGACAGAGAATTTAACTTTTTAAACTCATAAAATTTGTATAAATGAATGGAATAATATATGCTGATATCGATTTTAGCTTTCAAATTACATCTCACTGGTCATTCAAACTGCATAAAGACTCTTTAACATTTGGATAAAATACAATGAGAGAAGAATTGTTCTTCAAAAATACGATACGTTACGATGCTTTTAATTGATGAATTTAGTCTAAAACCAGTATAATTGTTTAAAAAACCATAATTGAGATAAACGGGCATTATGAAGATACATATAACTCTCTTGTTAGAAATAAGTGGTTACTAGTCGATGAAGATGGGTGGAAAAGAAGGACGACAGAAGCGATTCTCACAGCATGGCAGATAAGATGAAACGTGTCCACAAAAGAGGGACAACTCTATGCGATGACACAGGATGTTCATTTTGCAGAAAGAACACACGACGGTTTAGGCCTGAACCAGAGGAAGCAGAAATAAAGACGGGACACGAAGACAAAACAAAATTTTTACACTTTGGATTGACTGACCATGAAGACTGTGAGTGTGAATGAGGACAGGAATGAAGAGACCATTTGTTCTGCGACTGCCCACTGTATGGACTGGAGAGAGAAAATTACATGAACAAAATGAAGACCGAAGAAATAATTATTAAAATTGGACATGGCATGACAAGCATTAAGTATTGATACAGGAATAAAGAATACGCGGAAGGAATAAAATATATTAAAGGATATTTAGATCGCTCATATAGAATACGGAAGAATTTGAACAATTGATGTAGCAGTACAATGTCTGTAGATGAAGAAAAGACTAAATTAATGAATTAATAATATTACTATTTACTATTAATCATTGCACTAACATACAATGTACTTTAAATCTAAACATAGAAGATTAACGAACTTTTACATGATTTGACTAACATTGCTCGGAACAACTACTCTTGCATGTGTTACTTTAGTTGAGCATCAAACAATAGAGTGGCACCCCTCAAGTGGCTCAGGGACTAGCGTGCTCACTTGTCACCTAGACACTCCGTGTTGAGTTCCTGGTGGGGTAAGAAAAAAATCGTAGTTTTTCACTGGAATTTTTCCGTTCAAAGCTAGCTGTGACGATTGAAAAGCAAACCCTCCTTCTTCTATTCACCTCCTACTACTCCTACTGTCAATTACAATTACTATTACTAATCCAAGTAACACCTCCATGTGGACCAAGTTGTTAGGAAACCCAGCTAAGCCCTACTAATAATAGCCCTACCACCCACCTCATTACGCCCTGTCACCCCATGTTGATGAGCTTCAATAGCACGCAACATTTCCCACTTGCAAATACTACAAATGGAAAAAAAAAAACAATATAGAACTAGTTAAGCGAGAATAGAAAAACTAGAGAAGTAAAGAGAGTAAAGTGAAAGTTGTGGTTTGTACGGAGCGGAGTCGTGGCGTGTCGTGTCGTGCCACGCGCGTGTGCACGTCTCCCCGTCGCGTCGCCGAGCAACTGAGAGACAGTCGGTGCGGGTCGCCGTGACAGGCAAATGGCAGCGAAGTGAACCGACCGCCCGCATCGGCCGCGCAGCAGCCAAAGCCAAAACCCCGCGACTCCTCCTGCAGACAGAGAGCAGAACGTGACAAGAATGTCTAAGTTGTCAGCTGCGCAATTTTCTACGCCAAAAACCCCGCGTAACAAGTTTAATACGCAGATGTCGAGACGCAACTCGGGAAAGGGCTCAACTGTGGTGGAGGGTGAGCGTCGGAAAACAAAAGCCACGGGAAGGGGACGTTGTGGATTGTGTCGTCAGTTGGACGAAGATCAAACATTTGAATGACGTTTACTTCATGAGGAATCGGAGAGGTGCAATTGTTTCTTCATTCATTTGTTGAGTTAATTTTTTTCTCTGTCTCTTCGACTTTACTCACCGGTTTTCTACTCTTAACTATATTGGAACATTCACGAATTAATACCCATTGTTCGACATTTATTCGCTCAACAATTGAACATAAGGAAAATGATATTTGAAGTACTAACTGTGATCAAGGTGGACTTTTCTCTCATCTTCAGAAAATATATCTGAATTGACATTTCACAACGTAATTTCTGATCTAAAATCCTACATTAAATAATGTGAAAAATCAAGCACACGAGACGATTTCGAAATAAAAATAATTGTTTAACGTACTATGTGCCAACTACTTAGAACTGTGTTCTTTTTATCTGATAATAATAATAACAATAATTTTACAACTTGTTATTTCCACATTAGGTACCATATTACTCTCATAGAAATCTCTTAGATTACGGTGAACCTCACCGCCAGGTAACAGATTAATCATGTTACGTCGTATGAAAATGGGAGACGGGACCGGGTTCGAATCCCGGTCCCGTCTCCCATTTTCATACGACGTAACATGATTAACATATTACTCTCATTAGGATTTTTACCAACACAACAATTTTGCAAATATTGTTAAAGAGTAATTTTTCGTCGCACATGTGTCACGTCGTATTTTTTTGATTGAGATGCATGTATTATTTCCGGCTAACTATGAACCATGATTACCAGCGCAAATTTCACGTGTGTTTCATCTCTAGACACACTGTAAAACAAACATATTTTTGTGGGGGAGGAGGACAGAGTCTAGATTGCCGAATCCCAGTATTACAACTGCGATGGTAAGCTGCAGAGGATTCACTTTTCCATCATCTCAGCTTTGTGAGCTGAAACATTGAAATGAAGAACTAAAAATTTGTCCAGCAGTACTAAACAGTTTAGTATTGCTAACAGTCTGTATTACAAAATGCGAGATGCAGTGAATAGCTTCGTTCAGTATCACACAAATTTTTGTGCACATTTCAATTAATAATATGAAATGTTCTTTCTTTTTTTACATAAAATCGGAAATCCGTTTATATCACTATACATTATTCATACGTATGGATACGCGCAAGCTAATGGTTCGCAGTTTTTAATTCACCAATTAATGAGTTACTGTTATAATGACTATCGAAAGTTTCATAAATGTTTATGTAACTTGACTAGTGCCTGACTCGCTCATACTTCTTCAAATTGCTCATGCCGTTCAACTGGAAGAAGATAATTTCTTGTCGTAAACAGTATTTATTGAACATTTATCGCCGAGTCAGGGCACGTGTGACGGGAAATCTGTGAAAGACGCCCTCAACACTGTCTTGTTCTTAGCTCCGCGCCGGCCCGTCCACTCGTCCTCAGAGACTAAATCCGATTAAAGTTCTTCCTCCGCAACTGCACAGGGCTTCCGTAGGACGACGTCCACAGCCTACTCAGGTAGTCCCTTGAGCAGAGGGAGTCGGACGAGGACAACTCAAGCACAGGGGACTTCAGCCGAGATACAGTGTAGAAAGTACTTCATTCGATTTGGCCGAACGGAAACAACTTTCTGACAACTCATTCTCCCATAACATTTGTTTGGAGTGACTACTTTAAGTTCTCGTATGACGAGGAACGGAGGTAAAACTTGATAAGGAATTCAAAATAGTGGTGAAAAATACACAGACTTTTAGAGGGTAAAACAGATTCGCTATGTTTTATAATTGGGTAATGGTGATGTAATCGATTTTAACTTAAATTAGAACGCCAGTCATTGACAACCGAAAAAGTATTTATTTTGCCAAAGCGGCATTCTACAACTTATGTTATCTTAAGTGGCCTATAATCAAGATACAGGAATATATGTAGCTACAAATAAAACAATCTTAATAACAATAATAATAAATATATTAAAAAATAAAAGGAGTAGTATGTTGTAGTTAATAATATTCAGATAAATTTTAATACTAAATATCTGAAACCTGTAGCTATTCATTCCTGCATATTGATTGTAAGCCACCAAAGATGACAATATAAGTTGTAACACCCCTTTTACAAAATACATAAATTTTCGGTTGACAATAATTTACATTCTATTTCAATATGTTTTGTTAACAAATGAAACTATAAAATATGTTGTTGTCTTTTTCATTTTTATAGTACACTGAGAAAATTTTATGTAAATGAGTACTGCAGGGATGAAGAATCAAATGTGACATCTACATTGAGAGGAAGGAAAGGATTTCACCAAACCTTTGGATAAATTCGATTTTGAATCTAAAATTTGAATATGTTCTCTCAGTCTATCACAACTTCATCGCTTTATATATTCTTTTTTTATCACATTATTACGTCACGCTTCTAAAAAGTTATAATATGGTAAATCAACAAAGTACTCATAGAAGTTATGTCACGTGTTGCTTAACAATTTCACAACATGTACATCAGTTATTAACATACATCGCGCCCAACACATAATTATTCATCCAAATACCTTCACACAAAATATTACAATGAGTTTTTTAAATTATTTGTTCTTTTTGCTTTAGGCATTTTTTTGACTCTATCATTGTCGATCTTTGCGTACGTCATAAAGACACTATATGGAGATGTTCTGTCCATCAAAATTACTACTGAAAGCCGTGTAGTTGTTTTGGCTCATCAGCAATATTCGAATATCCAAATCAACACAATGTAATTTATGAATGACTTATTCTAGATTTATGCTTGTTTTTTAAATTCGCCCTAGTCTTTTTTTAAACATTTGTTTGTTCTAAGTTATCGTATTAACGATATCTTAAATTGTATGTTACATAATATGTTACATATATTACGTATTACGTCGCAAAATTAGTCTATTATTCTCAAACTATCACCCAATGAAAATGTTTCTCAATAAATTTCCTAGATAATTTCATCCACTAGCTCATAATCGGTCTCATCTTACTGTACAACTTATACCATATGATGTGTATGTATATTCTTCGTACCTACTCATTTCAAAACTGATATTTCTAGAACCATCATTTTATTTCGTCCAAAACTCAATTGAGTTTTTACCGTAAAATTTCCTTATTCACCCCTCTGAATGTCATAGTCTCGCTTCTGTTAGACCTATTGCTACGTGCTCACCATAGCAAAATCCTTCATTTTCTCCCCCGCCACACTTCCTACTCTTGTCGTATTAAATGTCGTTGATACCACTGACCTCAACTCCACCCACCCTGTGCGTCCTTCCCATTGTCAGGGTCTGCAGCTCACCACCGCGGGTATCTGCTCATATTGGGCACGCGGAACGTCTTCGGCATACGCAATCATTCAATATATCTCTCCTAACCACTCACCTCCCGCGTCTGCCTCTTCCTTTTCATCCACCGCTTCTGCCCCAGTCGAATGCCAAGGCGATAGACACCCATGCCGGTTTTACCCTCAATTCATTCTAATTTATTTTACATGGGTATTCGTGCCAATCGCGTGGTCGATCCTCTCCCGTATAATACATCGATCATTCTATTCAATTTTCCAGTTCTTCTTTCGAACATTTTTAAACCGATCCTGTGCTCTATCCTCCGGCATACACAATTAAACTCTATCCTCCTCTTTTCGATTCTGTGGCGTGATTCGTGGGCTATTTCTAACTTCCGACTCAATGACACCTCAACACCACTCACCTTCATGTGTTTGGAACATATAACTGGTTACACCAATTGAACTCTTCTCATTATGTTTCTTATCTTTCTTTCTTTCTTTCTTTCTTTTTTTCTTTCTTTCTTTCTTTCTTTCTTTCTTTCTTTCTTTCTTTCTTTCTTTCTTTCTTTCTTTCTTTCTTTCTTTCTTTCTTTCTTTCTTTCTTTCCTTCCTTCCTTTTCTCTTTTTTCCTCTCTTCTTTCTTTCAACCTCTTTCGTTTATGTGTTGGTCGTTGTTTGTTACGACAATGATAGTGTTCAGACATTTTTTGACATGTTATTGTTAATCAAGTGAGTCGAATCTCTTCAGACATTGTTTTGTATTTTTTGACGTGTTATTCCGTCATGCGGAGTGAATTATCTCTGGAGCACACTCTATTTGAATGAGTTGAGTGACTCATCTTGATTGTTGCCGAGCTCAGGAAATTTTCCCTTGATGCCATAGGTCGATTCAAATCTCTTGCCGTCAAGATAATATTAGGGGGGAAATATAATAATATTAGGGGAAATTATTCGACATCATATGATCTAGCATATTAATTACAAGTTACTTTGCTGATTATATTCGAGTGACAATCCATCATCACTCAAGTTGGGGTAAGTCCAGAAATTTCCATGTTTTTTCACGACACGCCATCCCAGTTCGATACCTGGTCGAGTTATCATGTTATGTAATCGATTTAACCAATCGAACTGACAACCACGCACTAACTTCAAGTGTATAAAAGGCACATGGCTCTTGCTTGCCAGTACACATTACTGCTAGACATTACTTCGCAGACATTACTTCAGGACATTACTTTGCTCACTTCGTTGGACATTACTTCGCGTGCTTCAAGACTTCACTTCATTGTTTCTACATTGCTTCACATCGCTACAACGCGAAAAGGGGATTTTATGACCACGCTACTATCGGTCATAACCAGGTTGGAATTTGGTAACAAGATGTCGCTCTACCTGCTCTACTCTACAAGCAACTCAGCTGTTTCCCAGGACTGTTTCTTCACGTCTCATCACATCAGCACGCTTTCTTGGAAACCAGTATTATATCATTATTTTTCGTTACTTTCATGGCATTTTATTAAACCATCTGTTCTTGTTAGTAATCACTGTTCATTTTTCGCCTTATCCTGTACTCACACTCTATTCTTCTTTTTCCATCATTTCTTGTGCAGGCAAATCATAAATGTTTACACAGATAGTTTAACCTTAATATAATATTGAAACCAAAACTTCAGAGCTCTAAATGGATTAACTTTTTCGAATTCAACTCTCTCTACTCGTGACTTAATACCATATTAGAGTGCAGTATTGTCTGTTGAATATAGCACAGCTTCAGCTTATACCTGGAAAAAGGTTTGGTAGATTTACCAGATCACGAAACAAAATGTGGTATCGAAGATTCTACACGACAAAAAGCTTCCCGTTAAACCACCGTAAGTGAGTCATAGAGTAATTGAATAAACAAATCAATCCAGAAATAAACAAAATCAGAGAAAATTGATTATTGAGATCCGTCTGTTTTTCCTCACTTCCAGAGTATCAATATCAATATGAGGTAGTTGTTTTTACATGAAGTCATGAATATAAGGAATAAGTATGATACAACTGTTGTGCAGAAGTGAAAACATGTAACTCGCTAAAGTGCGTGTTTCAAGTGAACATTTCTAATACCTACATACATCGTTATGTCTGTTTGTGTAACATTATTAAAAATAATCCTACTTAAGTATTTAGAGCAAAGAGAATCATTTTGCATTTACAAACAATATTCTCATTTCGGAGTTTTTTCAAAATCTCCGTTAACGTCCGTTCATATATATATATATATGTTCCATTGCTTTTCATATATATATATATATATATATATATATATATATATATATATATATATATATATANTTTATTTAAATTAATATTTTGCCATTGATATGCTTATATTTTGACAAAATATATGCTGACGAATATTGCTTACAGTATATTTCTTTCAGAGAGTAAGCACCATTTCAAAAAATCAAATATGAATAAATACTTCAGACATTCTGTATGTTTGTATATTTTCTATACATTTTGATACTTTCCTGTTAGAAGATGAACACTGTTCACGAACTTCACTGTAAAGTTGAGTGCACTAGATTACATTTCCCTGTCAGATTTTTTTTCGATCATGCCTACATTTACAGAAAACTGATATATGTAATAACCAAAGAAGAGGAAGATCAAATTCGCAATCGACGTTAGATCTATGTATTCTTATGTATTTTGACATGTTGAGTCGGAACCCGGAGGCAGAATTGCTCTTTAACCTATTTTTTTAATCCTGAAAAAAATCATTGAATACAGAAAATACGGATTTAAAATGGTATGATGCAGCAATACTGCGTTCGGATACGAATTCATCTCTTCAAAATGCATAGGCTCAGTGTTTAGATCACCGCTGATTCTCCCCGTGTTTGATTCCCGGTGCGGTCAGAAAATAATTGTAACTTTTCACTTCCTGTCCCAGTCTACATACGACTGTTACAAATGTAAGCAATTATTTTTTTATCCTCCTCCGAATATTCCTAATATAAATAACGCTTGCTATTTCTAATTACTCCCACTAACACCTCCACTAGGGCGAAGTTATTGGTAACCCTAGCTAACTGACATACGTACTAACACTAGCACTACCACCCACCTCCTACCTGTAGATGTAGATAAGCTTCAATAGAATGCTACATTTTCCACTTACAATTTACAAACAAAATCCAAATTGTCTCATCGATACCAAGTAGGGAACGTTTGCGGAAATAATATCTATATTAGGTCAGTTACGTAAAAATCATCAACAAATCTTACGGACAGTGTTGACAGTGTGAACTTACTAATGTGTGTGTTCGTTCAATATTTTGGGCAGTGTTTCATCGCCGTTTTACCAGTGACTTACTGGAACCAACATGGCAGCGTTGGTGAATTTCCTCATGATGACAAGATTGACATGGAAATGAGGTGGAATGATTATGAGTGAATGTTGTGGTGGAATGATTGGCAGGGGAAATGGGAGTACCTCGATAAAACCTGCAGCGAACACCGCTTCGCCCACCACTGCTTCTACTTAGATCAGGCAGGGTTTGAACCAGCGTCACCAGATATGGCGAGTACTATACGCACTACGCCACGGATCACCCTGAACTTACTAAGAAAGCGCTTATTATATAATTTTCACTATATAAATGCTTTACCTCCCCAGATATTGTATATTATATTTCTAGATACATTTGAAATAATTACATTGCCGTAAGGAATTGGTAATGCATGGGGAAAAACTACAAACTTTGATATTGTATCATTCATCAGAGCTCCATATAAAAAACATTGTAATCACAATACTCGTTTCACCATAATTTTCACATAAATTATGCCTAAATGTGAAGTATATACGAACATAATAGATTCTACCCCTACTTTTCTACGATAGCTTTCACAAAAAGCATTACTCAATTTAAAGTAAAATTTATGATGCTTTGTGTACGTAGAACCTGTTGTGACTGGAAATTGTGCATATGTTTAGCTTTGATGAATAAAATAATAACAATATCCTTAGGTTGACGAGTTAAATAATTTTTCACCCTACACGAACAATCCTTAAGCTAGAATTTAATTAATTTTGAGTGGTCATGAAGTACATAAATTGAAATAATGGTAAAGAAATTTTAAACATAAGAGTTTAAAATGTGTTTTGAAACATATTTTTCTGGCATTATATATGCATCGCCTTACTATGTCGGGTTTTCTAAGAGTGTTAAACTCCCTCTGAAAAGTGTCACTTACATGCGCATGTGACTCACATGTCAGCTTCTTGTGAAGTTACTCCGAATGAAGAATACAAAGCAAGACGCTTCTCATTCACTTCGTAGCTGTCACGCCCATACACTCAGAATCATCTCCCCTTCTCCACCAGACAAACCTGCTCGTGGGGAGAATCTCATTGAGAAGTTAACATGTGGAAGATTTTTCATCTATCCAACTAAGTTATGATTCAAAGAATTTTCGAAATGAAATTCAAACCGCGGTTCCAATAATATGTTGATACGAATGAAATCATATGGGCTGACATTCGTCCATATGGGATTGCATGAGAAGGGCACTGGAGTGGTCGCGCAGATGATAATGGACATTCAAGCCAAGGCCATACCTACATAAGGTTCTGATTACGGCGGCCATTTTGATGCTCTTATTTAACAAAGAGGGAATGAACGAAGAACGAGTCGTTACTTAGGGTGAACGAAATATCGTATCACTATGATTAGAAATAAGTGCTATCATCAACATGAATGATCTAAATCTCGTGATTGCAATCGGGTCCTATCGATGCTCATCTTTGTCGGCAAAATGCTCTTCAGAGGTTTTCATAATCTTATTTATATATGGCCTTGATCCGTGAGTTGTAATTTTTTCTGAATGTTGTCATGACAATGCAGCGTGCGTTTATATTCAACTTAGTCATGTATTGCATCACCTCAACGGATGTCTCGTCTCTATTCTGCACGGTTTTCCCTGAATTCTGTAATAATAAGTGTTGGATGACTCGCGTCGTTCGCTCGACCTATTCTGTACAGAAATATTGTTTCAAAGTGAATTTTATGAACCACTTAAGTATACAAATTAATTTTTTTGATAGGAATGCGATACTTTGGTGGTCATAGTATTCGTTAAGATTGATACTTTAAAAATGGAGGAAATACGCCATCCACGCGACCTCTGAGATTCCACTAAGAAGCGACCAATCCCGTAAGAAGTTAGTTGTTGTAAATAATTTTTCAAGCAACGTTTCTAGAAACTTTTTTTCAGGGATAAATATTTATATTCTTATTAATTCAACAAAGTTAATATTTTTTTCCACTTCAATTTCTACTTTTAAAGTAAATGATAAAGGGATGACGAGTGTTCGCGGAACTTCCCACGATGGATTCGTAAGCGCGACCACTGTATGGTTAAAGACTATCTGAGAAGAATAAGGGAGAAAGTTCAAAAGTTTAGATGCGAGAACCCAAACTGTCTTCGTGTTTTACAGTATGTCCCAGACCTAAACTATTTTTCTGAAAATCTTGTGGTTTGATACCATTTTCCCTCATTTTCTCTATTGAATGACGATTTCAAAAATTGATGTGGAACTGCGGA
Source organism: Laupala kohalensis (assembly GCA_002313205.1). Classification (NCBI taxonomy): domain Eukaryota; kingdom Metazoa; phylum Arthropoda; class Insecta; order Orthoptera; family Trigonidiidae; genus Laupala; species Laupala kohalensis. The sequence continues at coordinate 69,645 of NNCF01125826.1, forward strand.
CTGGGGAAACCAGTCTTCAAAATTTTTAATGGAAACCTTTCTTTTTATAGCAATATTTATTTATTATAGAAAAAGAACCATAATTTAATTAAACTTTTTTATTTTATTACCGATAATAACAAATAAAATTGACTTAAAATATTTTTAACATAATGGTTTATCTGAGTTTTAAAAGGTCAGGTCGGATGGTCTCACTGCTAATTGAATTGATATAATAGCTTTTGTAAAGAAGTGACTGTTGCGACTTTCATAATACTTTTCAGTGACTGGATTGTTTTTTAAATGCCAGATACCTTTACGTATTTTGAAAGAATCGGTCATCTCATCTCTACACGAATTAACACGTATCTCGAATAACAGCACACAGTTAACAAGAACACGAAATATATCGTTATTTCTATCTTAGCATGCCATGAATGTATCTGACACTACTGTTATTCCTCCTCCATATTTTAGAATATTTGCACATGTTACAAAAATATACCCATTACGAAAGCGTGATGTAATAATAGAAAATATTTATTTGATGAAACAAATGTGGACTAGACATTATTTAGCAAATTATTATGTTTTTTAAAGTTTTTTGAAAAATTAGTAGTGTAAAAACCAGGAATTTGTTATTGAAACTTGAAATTTGCTCTATTATTACTAATAGCGTCTTTTAGCTTAGTTTATTATTACATAAATTTCTTTAAATGGATGCTTAAAATATTTACCTTGTGAAATATTTTCTTATTTTCAAGAAGATGGATGAATTGAACTCAATTGTATCCGTGGGTTAAAAAGTTTGAATAAAAGTAAAAAATTGTCTAGATGATCAACACAAATGTTGGGATTCTATCTGTTTCTACCATAAATTATCAATAAAATATTCTTTAAAAAAGTTTTTATAACATTAAAAACTGATTACAAAATTAGGAAAAATCACGGTATTATACCAGGCGATTGAACTGAACCCTGCAGCTTATACTTTAAGCCCGGTATTATACTTTCAACCATTACACCTAAGCTCAAACTTAACGTTTTAAGTAGCGGTCTGAGAGGGTCTGAGGGGGATGTTTGCTGCGCAATAAAATCTTTTCTTATTAAATGAATGAAGTGACAAAGAAAGTACTTTAATTGTTGCGAAAGGTTTTCATCTCGCGTATAGTTTCATTTAAGAAGTCTTGTGGTTTTAAAACTGGACAATAAAAAGATAATTATATTCTGTACGAAAAGAAATAGATCATAAATGGTGGTTCAAATAATTATGTAAACGAATGGACTAACACCCATTATTTTCGAACAAACGTAGTGAGTTTTTTTCAAGTAGGTTTCAACGTCACAACCTATCGCAATTTTATTTCAACTTGAGTTATGTTGTGTTGATAATTCATTTCAATATATAGGTACGTACAATGTTTCGAAAATATATGTTTAACTACCAAATTCGCAAATTAACCCCTCTTCGCAAATGCGGTGAATGGTTTCTTTCTAATTCAGACATAATGGGATTAAAATTTGAAATTGTATGTGTTGAAATCTCCTGAATGGAGGAATTTTATTTTTTTTAACTTCTCTGGTTATTCGAAATACAATTGATTCGTCTATTCAGAACATGTTTTTGATAATGCACTTCAAGAAATAAATAGTTTTCAGACAAGAGAAAATTCGATATAACAGTTTTTCTAAGAAAAAGAAAGACTACAAGGAAGAGAAATATTAACGGGAAAAAAAAAAAGAAACAGAAAAACGATTTAATCTTAACATGCTGTCTCGGCCACCTGATGTCTGATTGCCTCCGGGAAACACAATCTCCCCACATTCCCTTACATGAATGCCCTCTTTGTCATAAACAGGAAACAGCTCTAACAAAAAATAATTTGTTTTTCTTAATAGACATCGTGATATTGGGTATATTTATTCTAAATTCTATTTTTTAACAAAATTATTTCGATTATTTTCGTCTCCTGATAAACAAGGTTTATAAAAAGTAATATTAATCAGTAAAATGTCTAAATAGTTTAACTCATCATATGACACTAAATATTACTTTTCAGATATTGTCTTGGTATTCGATTTCGCACTCGGAAATAAGATCGTAATCGTAAAAATACACTTTAGATATTATGATCAATTTATTATATTAGATTATGACATACCAAATCCTGATTAGTATGGAATCGAAAACTTCAAAACATGTAAAACTGCGACAAAAATTGTTATGATATTTTTTGTCTTTTTAAACATTTTAATAATAAGAAACCATTTTACACAACTCGTTTGACACTTCATATTGAATGTCATTATTGAAAGTCGCGTTAACACATAAACATTTTCAATTTTGAATGTTGTTAATTTCGTTTAATTTAACAGTAAGGTATGCTGTTAATATTTATTTGATCAAGAGAAAATGAGTAATTTTATTTCTATTAAAATATTTTATTACAAACAAATATTTTAAAAATTGTACTTCCCCTCAATTTCCCTCGAATGAAATTTTCATTATAATATCGCATTAAATTACGCACCATAATTATAAACCACTTCAAAAAATTAAGCTTCTATTTACCCTCTGTTAGTCAACAAACAGGGTTCAAATATTTCGGAGCAAATTAAAACCATTTCGCGGTACGAAATATCGACTTTCCCCTTTTATCAGGAATTCTCATTGACCTCCGCCAACCACAACACAGACCCGCCTTCTCTCTATTGCATCCCGTCCTTCCCCGTCCCCTATCTTCCCCTGTTCAGCACCCTTCGTAGCATCTCTAGGCTCTTCATGAAGTTTGTTCCTCGTCGCGGGCGAAGAAAACATACAATTATATTGCTTTTAGAGAAGTTGGCGGGCCGTACCGCGCCACGCCTCGTCGCGTCGGTCGTGCCGAACCACTCCCTCGACTCAGGCGGCGGCGGCAGCGGCAGCGGCGGCGCGTTGTTCCCCCAGATATTAGCGCGATATTAATTTAATTAAACTTGATGTGAATCAGTGGAGGCCGCCCTGGTCTTAATAAACACGACACGGTGCGGCGGAAAGCGCGGCGCCACCTACGCTCCGACTCAGCAAAGACCCTCGAAAGAACAGAACGTCAAATGAAGCGGATTGGAGGCAACAGAAACCCACTCAGTGGGAAACGTAATGATATTTTGTGCTGGTTTGTGATAATAAATGCCTCAGTGCATTTCCTATGTCTTGTTTATACCACTTCTAAATGCTTGTTTTGCGCTTAAGATTAAAAGACGATTAGGGATGGAAGGGATATAAACATTTGAGAAATATACTATAACTCACAACTCCCGAATACCTACTCATGGAGGAGTGTTTGCATCGTCAATGGACCTCGTCAACATCATCTGCGGAATGTTTCACGTGTATTGTTTCTGATCAGTATTTTTCTATATATGATAATAATAATAATAATAATAATAAATATTCTTCCTCCGTCTCATAAAATACAATAACTGCATATTGTGATACTTTCTATAAAAGTTCAGAGAGGAGAATAATGAGGAACGCACAGGTAGCCTATATTTCATATTACGTGTAGCGCTTTTAGAAATAAATGAAAATTGATAATTTTGTTAAAAATATAAATAAGAAAATAAAATTTACTCATGAAAGTTATTTTATTGGATCGATACTTAAATTACAATCTTATGAGGGTTAATTTAACCGAAATAAATGTTAGATGTATTAATAAAACTGATTTTAACATTCTCAAGAGCTAAATTAATCTGCCAAAACATATTTGACACAACATTAATTATCGTTGAAAGCTGCAATCATACATTGAAACGGGGTACATCATTCCTTTTACAGTATTTTATTTCTAGAGAAACTTCAATTACATTTGGTAAAACCTTTTTAACAATATTTTATGAGTTGCCATGTATAAATGAATGCACATATTTCAATTATTATTATGTTCTGTATGCCTAATCTTGCAAATAAATATTTTGGCATAAATACATGCAGTTTAATAAATAAACATATTCAAATAATAAGGTTCAAATGTTGTTTATTATTTGTTTATTTTATTATGTATAATTAATATATTGACTAAATTCTGTATATACTAATCCTCTTAATGCGCATTCAGTTATCCATCGGACTACAGCAATCGAATTTTCCCGGTAATTTGATTTTCGATTCAACATACATGCCATTACTCTCTAGTTCATGTCCGAGAACTTGAGGCTGAGGTTAGGACTTGTAATGCACAATTAAATTAATGAATAAATTAAATCAATAAAACAGTCTGACTGTTGGAAATAAATTTGTGTTGTTTCCTCTGCTCTTACTCAAATACACATGTCAAATTTTCTGTTGAAAAAGGAAAATTACATGATGTTGAAATATTTTGTGTTCAACGTCCAACGTTTCATTATTATTTCAATGAAAAAATTTAACTTCATCATTCTATTGTATTCATATGTTTTTGTTCAAAATCTGCAATACAAATGAATATGCTCACATTCGTATTATTCTGAAGTAATATTGTTGATATATCATAGAAATGGGACCCGAGTTCCCCTAAAAATAGGACGATGCAGACATGAGCTGGTTAAATGGGGATTTATCATGCACCCTATGTGTGACTGTGGAGATATCCAGAATATGGACCACGTATTAACGTGTTCACAGTCCGGTTTCAAAAACGGAGACATTGCAGATGTGCATAACGTGACTGACGAAGCCCTCGAATGGGTGAAAAAGTTTATTAGTTTTTTAGTTTGTATTATGTCATATTTAATGCTGTCTGGAAGACTAGAAAGTATATCTATCAAAGTAAAATTTATATATTTTGAAGTATATAAACGAAATTCTTGGAAAATAATGCTACAACACTGTCTCCTAGTAATTAAATACCTAACAAATAATACATAATTAATTAATAATGTATAAATTTTCTACTCTAAGGTAAATTGTGAGAAATTAATTCTTAAAATATATTTAATCCGTTTTTTTTCTTAAAACCGTCGTTCACATGAATATTCCTTTTTGTCTATTTTAATAAAGAATCTTTGTAAATTTTGTAATACATAAAATTTATACAGTATTGCGCAATATTTTGATTTCATTTGAACGTTGGTTATATAATATTTGAATTAACATTCAAAATGTGGAAGGTTTTTTCCACATTTTCTGTTTGGTTGGTAAATCGTGACACATTCTCCATTCATTATCGCAAAGGTGGTATCAACTGAGTATGTTCATGTACCGATAATTTCGGGCATTTAAATATGAACTTTAAAGAGTTTGTGATCGTACGGTTTAACAAATCGCAGTGGAATAGATAATGATGAGAAAGCAAAAGAAGTTCCTCAATGTACTGGAAGGTTCGTGTTTTTGGCGCTGAGCAAACGCTCTCGATGAAGATACCGCTCTGGAAGCTGCACTTGGTGATCGAATCGAGAACCTGGGTCCCTCGTCGTGCACTATCATCTGTTCGATATTGGAGCGCGGCTTTGCGAAGCGTGTCTCGGGACTTGGGACAGAAGTGGCACCTCCAGAAAATTCCATGTCGAGACATTTTGCTGCAGAGATAATTTCGAAGAGGGTTCTCCAAGGATTCTTTCGAAGAATATCTTTATTGTAAGGCCTATGTGAACGAACTGATCCTACATGAAGAAGAAGAAGAAGAAGAAGAAGAGAAGCATTGAAATAATTTTCACATAGCATATAGTTGTCTTGAAAAAAGTTTATTATAATATTCAAGAAGTACTGTGTTTATTTATGAACGATTTATTTTGATTTAGTTGACAGTAAAATAAAAATTGGCATGGAGTTCATTTTTCAACTGTGAATCAAATTTTGACTCCACCAAACTTAATTAGAAAAGTGAGTATTTCATTTCAAGAGTTATATCGTATTATTTAGCACTAGATACTCAACAGTATGTCACCATTTTCTTGTGTACACCGTCATATCTTAGTTTTTTATATTTTTTAAATGAGAAAGTAATGATCTGTCGTATCAACCAAGGAAAGTCATTAGAAGTGTCTGATTGCTCATCGTATCTAGCAATTTTTGCACCAAGTTACTAGTTTCCCAGCATAAGATGGAGAAGAATTCTAGTAGAAACCCTGCATAAACAGACCGGAAATCACATTCACATTCTTCTCAATGAATGATGGTGTTCTTCAGTACTTGAGTGCGCAATACCATCAGTGCACAAGTAAAAAATATGACCGTTGAAACGAAAAAAATAGAAGTGTTAGAGGAATAAAGTGTTTTTCTATATTGGACCAATCTCGTTGTGTGACGAATACCATCCGCGCACTCAAGTAAACAAAAGCATCTCTATAAAAAATAAAAATGTTACTCGCTTATCAGTACAGCTTATATATATATATATATATATATATATANNNNATATATATATATATATATATATATATATATATATATATATATATATATATATATATGAAATTCAAAATCTAAAAACTACCCACAATAAATCGAGATAATCCGTTTTTGTATTTACGTATCTCAAGATAAAAATTATGATGCCTATCATCAAGTTTCACATATTTCTCTTCTGAAATCCGTCACTCCCGTTCCGTATTCATGGGAGTTGTTGGTCTGAAATGAAACGCAATCACGTCCAATATCAGTCTACACTAACAAAATGACAACCAACCAATATTCAGTTTGTAATCAGATATTCACTGACCACTGTAATTCCACGGGTCGTGTTCTTTGTATGTAGAATACATTAAATTACCATTTGGGACTATTGGTTCTCGAAAACCAATTACAGGAACCTAAACAAATTTTGTGGTTTATCTAAAAGCAATGCTGGGTTCAAAATTTCACATGTTTATTATTTTATTTTATTCTATTGCTCAGGACTTGAAATATTGGAAAAGATATATCACGAATTTCGTACAAAGAAATTCAAGAAGAAATTCTCATGTATAAGTCATTGAAACGTATTACTTAAAAAAAAAACGGATTTTAATTTTCTTTTGGATCACCGAAAATAGCGGTGGTGCTCTAGTTGTAGCGTTTTTGCTACTACGACCTCACTGAGCGGTAGAGCGGGGGTTCGAACCCTGCTCGAGCGAAATAGTGAGGTTTTCAGCTGGGGTTTCCCTCAAATGTCGGTTCAGTACCCCGACAACCCATCATCTCTCCTTCCCAATTCCCTTACCCACGTCCAACGCTTAGATAGAAGAGCAGGTCTCATGACCTGAACCTCGCTAAAAGACATAAAATAAATAAATAAATGATTAAATTATTATGTATCTTACACTATATATAATGCTATACTGACGTATACTTCCATTTTCACAAGTTTTTATTTTCTCAAAATCATACTATAGCATCACATCACGACTCGAACGATTTTGATTGGGGTATTTTGGTTTAAAAAATAATTTGTTTGGAATTCTTCCCGAATAAGATGTTTTTTTTAATTTGTAAAATACGTATGCGGTGTATACAAATGAATGATTTTGTATGCAAGTGACTTTATTATTTATGATTTATGATTTTCTTATATAAGAGATGAAATTTTAAAATATCTCGGTAACTGAAAAATTATCAATGAGTGCGGACAGTGTTGACAATGCACTCACCTTTGTCATTCAAACCTCATAATGTCTGTTTCATTAAATGTAATTCATAAAAGCTATTTATTTTAATAATTAATAACATTCAAAATTGTTATGGATACAAGACATCTCCCTTAATACATTTTCTGCTTCGAAATAAAGTCATGGAATCGTTCCATGAATGAGAAAACATTTCTTTTTTCACCACCGTTAGGTACATGTCTCTCTCTCTCTCTCTCTCTCTCTCTCTATATATATATATATATATATATATATATATATATATATATATATATATATATATATATATATATATATATATATATATATATATATATANGATACTCTAATTACGGTAATATTTGTTAGTGATAATTTTTTTCAAATTATTTCTATTTATGTTCCAACACATGACTGAAGTCACAGATGAAGTTGAAAATTTGACGACTAATTGTTTTGATTGATAAAATTGATTGGAAGAAATATGAAAATAATCAATTGGATTTAACCTTTCTTGTTTCTTTTAGATTTCAAAATGTTTCTGAAATGACAAATTGAACTGTTTCGTATGTTACTGCACAGAAATAAATCAATGATTCAGCTTCACAACTTTTCATATCAATCAGTTCCTATCACCTGTAATTGTAACCTTCCTGAATACATCAATTATTTTACTCCCAGAACCCTCATAAATGTTAAACACGATTAATTTCTTTTAATAACGGTACATGTATTGGTCAAGTATTGATTTTATATAAAATTGATAGATAAATAAATAAATAAATTGTCAAAAAAGCAGTTACAAACTCTGAATGAGCACGTGGAGGACAATAAACAAATTTACACTACCGAAGCATGCAAGGGACGATCCCATCAATTCCAAACAAGGACCCTAAGGCAATTAAACGTTTCAGCACACTCCCAAAAATAATAAACTATTATAAAATTAACATCATACCATCAAAATTTTATTTAATAAAACACGAAAACATTACTTGTAGAATCGGTCTGAACCTTTGAAGTACTTTAAAAGATTGTTTTAAGTAAAGTGCATGCTCAGTTTTTACAGAATATTTGGTTTGAAATGAAAAGAAATGACTTTTTTTTTTTTTGTATTATAGAAGTTGCAAAGTAAAGAAAATCTCATTGGTGACTATCAAGGTTAGTGATTGCTGAGGAAGAATTATGCCATCGTGTGAGGTGCAAGGCTATAGATACATAAGGTTCTCGTCACCTATGAAGAACTCTTTGCTGAAAAAGGTGAGCAGCAATAAGACAACATTTGAAACGCGTGAACCGGAACGTTAATGCCAGGTTCTATAGTCAAGCGATATTTCGTTCACTCCAAGAAACGAATCGTTCTTTTTTCATTACCTCTTTTTTAACTAAACTAAAGTATTAATATGACATCCGTTGTCATAACCATCTATGTCCTTGATACTTAAATAAATATACTGAAAAAAGTCCGGCAGATCCTGCAACTTTCTTTCGCTATTAATTGAGGGATCTTTGATTTTTTATAGTTGTTATCTTTTATACCATTTTATATTACGTGATCATCCCCATGGAAGTGACGCTAATACCACATTAATGTCCTGGACGTATGTTTCGGGACTTAATCGAAAGTAAAATCATTGTACCGGAAGTATGAAGTTAATACAGCAAAAGTTTATTATATTTGCTCTGAATATGTGTCTTTTCTTAACTATATTTGCGAATTTAGTTCTTATTCTTTGTGTTTCAGTATGCTAACTTTTTACTCGCACACCAGTGCGTGTGTGTATGCGCGCGCGCTCTTGGAAATAGCTAACGTGCATTATGACCCAGATCAATTTAAAACGAAAACATGTAAATAGTAAATTAAATAAATACATCAAAATATCATTGGGTTGGAAATCAATTTGGAATGGAAGTAATTGTAGGTTATAAATGACGTGTAAAATTTGGCCGATTTCAATTAACTCTGGTCCATGATGGAAGGCTGTAATATGTGCGTGTCCCGATATCATTGACAGGTGTTCGATGAACGAAAGTAATTACATTACAGAAAGTATTGGATTATGAGAAAAACTGGCGTACACTAAATTATGGAAATTTTATGTGTAATTCCTAAAATGTATATTTATTTGGTTAAAATAGAAAACGCTCGTTTAAAATCTGCTTTACATAAATTCTTATAAAGAAGGAGTTTTAAATATAGAAAACATGGTCGCTAAGTCTTAATTTGGTGTTATGCACAATAAAACTGAATATCACAATTACCTCTACGTATATTCTTTGGACAATTTTCCACTAACGTTCTTGCATTTAAAAATATCGACGAAAGTCCAACTAAATATTATTTTAATTATTCATTAATAATTTTATAACCCTGATTCTTATATACATCTTTGTATATAATTTATAGAATATAAATCTTTGTATATAAATCAATAGAAAATATATTGATTCATTACAAATTAATATACAAAAACGTACAAAGAGATTGTTATTTACAAGTCAAGTTTGTGACAACAGGAAACGACAAAAAAAATGGTGCTTACTACACCGAAGAAGTTCATTTCCAACGCAGTACAATTGTGGACAGCTCTCTATTGAAAGTTTTAAGAAGCGAAAGCATAAGAAACATCTATTAATAAGAAAAGTACTTTTCACGAAACGAACTGCAAAAACGACCCAGTGAGTGGAAGTGAGTGGAAGTGACATAAAAGAAGGACATAGAAGAAGAGATTTAAGTAAATATCAAGAGAATAGAAGGAAATCATGTGTTAAGAGAGAGAAAGTTACTGAGGTTTTAATTTTATGAAGAGTATTTATTGAAAGAATAAAAGAGCAAAAGAATTTATTGATTTTAATAAAAGTTAAATCCGTCTTGTACTTTATCACGCCATTGCTATAGTACTTTTTAAATAACTTATATCAATTAAAAAAAAAAGTATTTTCTTGCATGATTGTGTTGTCTTATGACTCATATTAATTTAGTCGTATATGTACTCAACTTTGGCACGGTTGTGTACATTAATTCTGTAGCCCCACCCTGGCCCGGGTTTTGCTCCGGTTTTCCTTTAGGTAGAGGCGGATTTGTTACACAAGTTCTCTAGGCTTTGTCTAGGAACGTGTTTTCAATTCTTATGATTTTTGAACAATAATCTGAATAATCGATAGTTCGATAATAATTTGTACATGTAAATTTTTTGCGTTAAATTACAAACATATTAACATTCTATTAGTATTATAACTCGTAGCTAACTTTTCATCCTATCTAGGAATATTGCTGAAATTTTTGCTGAAAGTTTTGAATCCGCCTCTGCCTTAGGACCCTTGATCGGAATTGATGGGATGGTCCCGTGCTTGCTTCCGGAGAGTAAATTAGTTTATTGTCCTCCACGTGATAATACGCAGTTTGTACTGTTTTTTTGACAATAAATTTATTATTATTATTAAAGAATAGAATTATTTTTCATGTAAATGAGCAGCGGGATTATACCCAAAAGTTAATTCAGGAAAGAAAGATAAATTTATTTTCACTTCTTTGTTTTTTATTGTTAAATAATTGTACTTAATTCAACAGCATCTCGGTTTGTGTATATATACACATTGTGAATTTAAATCTTTAAAAAAGTGTATTTTTCAATTTTCATTTTTTAATAGATGTAAGGCATATTTTTGTGTTGCACTTAATGTATGGAACGAGATATACTGATTCGAGTCTAAACCTTTAAAATCTTGGTAATATATGTCCAAAAAGAGAGTGATATTTTTACAATATATTGTTGTTTTATGTTTATTTTAGGAACATAATTAATGTATGTGGAATGTGACATATTCGGAAAGTTCATTGATCTCAAACCTCTCTGTGGGTGTCCCGGAAGTCACTAAACTAAGAAATGGGCCATCGCAGGTAGTGCTCTAAATATCAGAATTTACATTACATCAACAGAATATGGGGAGAAACCTCCAATCGCTCTTCAGTGTTTGTCTCATGTCTTACAATTCTTGAGAAGACGTGGACGTAATGTTAGTCTGCCTTCTTGGGTATGAATCAATAATACGAAGAAATACGGAAAATAGTGAAGAAAAAGTTCTTTAAATCAATAGCACCAACAAAGGAATAACTCACTAGGCAAAAGAAGTCTTTTATTAGATCTACAGAAAACATTCGAAAGCTACTCGAGTATAGGAGAAACAAAGAAGAAGCAACTTATAACAAAATACTAGCGAGAGTCGCAAGAAGAGATTCCGGTGGATACAACAGAGAGCTAAAGTTGATATGAACTTGTGACGAAGTAGAGAATACAGTCTGTGCGGGTGGACGGCAATTACGCTGGAACACGTCGTCCGATGTGAACAGGAAGAGCTCTTATCGTGAGTGAGAGAAGAGGAAAAAAGGAAGGGTTGTTTCTGTCTGCGCGTACTTCGTGAACTGACCAACCGTTTCCCCGTTTTCTCTTCATCTGCCTCTCCTCTCTCATCACATGTCCTTGTCTCTAAGTGTCACCATGTTTCCTATCTACTTAATGTCCTTCGTTTTTGTGTAAATGCCTCATTAGTCTGAACTGAAAGTGGTCATTGACATGTCACAAAACTTTTATGACACTCGAAAATGTTTAATTGTTTGTGCGAATGAAGTGGAAGTTTAGAATTACAATACCATTCAGACAATTCATTTAAATTGTCAAGCCTTTTTTCATAATTTTGGATATCCCAATACTTATCTAACTTATCAATTATTCTTTTTGACCCAGATGAAAATTACATTTTTGGTATTTTGGTGATAACATTCATGGCAAAATCATTCCAAATAAAATAATGAAATTATTATTTAACTCTTTTATATGTAATTTAAAATGTTATATAATTTATGTTGTGTTTGATGGCTTAATGCAACACAACTCATCAGCGATAGAAATGCAAAACGAGATTTAAATTATTGTGTATGCCAAATATTTACAATAACAGCTAAATATTTATAAAAATTTCCCATATTTTTCTTTAAATCAAAATATTATTTTACTGAAGCGGGAAACTACAAAATATCTTCAATTTTTAAAGTTCTAGTGACATTAAAAGTTGTTTTGCAAGTAATTTCAAGATGAACCCGTTTACTCAAGACACTTACTTTTTTATTTTCGCTACCTTTTTATTATCGAACATGTTTTGTGATTATTAAACAAATTTTTCCAGTATATTGTATCTAATAATTCATTCTTGCGTTTTACAACAGTGTTCAAAATTAATTAAATCATATTTTTTTATTTTTTGATCAAAGTCTGTGGATAAATTGTCCCAAAAATATATAATAAATTAAACTTTCGTTCCTTCTTTATGTTGGAAAAGATAAATTTATATTTCCAATGATATTGGTGGATTTATTGTACAAAATTCGTATGGATCTACTAAGGACGAATTTAGTTTCGTCAGTATAATAAATTTCATAATTTATGTTAATAATGATTTAGTTTAAACGAGAAATTTATATTTTACCCCTGCCAGATACTAACAATTTAATACTCTTTGGTCAAATTATATAGTTGAACTGTGACAAAAAAACATATTACATTAAAGTTTCTTCCCTCCTTTACGTTGCTTATTGGAAAAACTTGGTTTATATTATCAATAATATTGTTGGATTCACCATACTATATTCGTATGAATCGACTAAGAACGAATTTGGTTTAGTATTTGAGCAAATTTCATCATTTATGTTACAAGATGATATTGTTTAGATGAGAAAGCGCATGTCCTCTACCCCTTCCTAATACTAATCCTTCAACTCTTCTGTATTACGGGTTGCAGTACCGTCTCAAACCATTACGGAGCTATTATGGTATAAAAAAAGAAAAGTTTCGATTTAATTAGATTTATACATTTACTGAATAAAAAGTCAATATTATTGTGTTGGTGCTTGAATGTGCAAGAAATTACATTGAAATATTCCGTAACAGAATGATTTAAGTTCTGAACTTCACAAAATTGTTTTTTTTTTCAAAGAAATATATTTTTGGATATATTTTCTCATTATTTTTCACTATATTTTCATGCTTGAAATATGACTTGGTGTACGCTCTAGTTGACTGAAAATGGCTGTTTTACAGCTCTACAATATTAGGGCATCCTTACTGAAAATTGGAATGAAGTAAAATTTGCAGGTTGATTGGTTTTAGCAAAAATAATAATTTACGTTAAAAAACATAACACATACAAATAATATAGATTCACATCAGACTCATCACACCGATCTACGGTGCTCTGTAGACACATATTATGACAATAATACCCTCCACCTGTGAGCAATAGCGTGTTTATAGGAACACTTTCATAATAAAATACTTGTTAATTGTATATAATGTAATGTCGTGACTACTTCCTTCTTCCTAGCGTTTTTCTCCCCCCTACCATCATAACGGGTCCTTTTATCTTGACAAAGATAAATCTGCTCATGTGGGCCTCTGAAACACACCATCAGCAATATAATAAAACGGCGAGCACCTCACTTTTGGCGCAATTTAGAATGTGTGGAGGTGAAACCCACTAGTGTTTGATGGAGTAAGCTCCAAAAAAATGATCGGTAGGTTAAACCACCAGCTTCAAAAGTGATTCGATTAAATAAAATATAAAAAAAATAATCTAAATTTATAGCCATAAAAGTAAATAATCAAAAATACAAGAACCTGCCAGTTTCCTTAAATTCCAATTGTTAAAGAATATTCGGTCTCCTTTTTGCTGCACACACCCTCTACTCTTCACTCACTTCCGTCTTCCATTCGCCTCTCTCTTCTCATGTTGGCGTGAGGTCAGACGCCTCTCTCATCTTCGTCCTCTGGTGCTTCGTCCTTTCTGATGCCACTGGTGCTTATCGTCACCGCTGACACAGCCTGCAGCGCCCTCGTCGTCACCGATGCTCCATTGTCTCCCAGCGCGTGAATGGCTGGTCGCTGACACGACGGCGGCGGACGAAGCGTAGCCTTCTAGCGACAGTCACACGGTCACTGGGGGGATGGGTGACGGGAAGAAGCCTGAGTACACTACACGTTGTCAGCGAGGACGGAGGAATACACGTTGTGCCGGCAATAAATTACTTGCTGATGGAAAGATTACAAACGAACGGAACGAATATTGTCGAGATAATATTTTGGTCGAAGGGGATTCACAAAGGGTAGTTTAAATGAGTTTTTATAAATGTACGTTGGGTTTGAAAAGTAAATGATGGGTATGTGTGGACGTGATTGGGCAGAAAATCGGAAATGAAGAGAGTTTAAATATATTTTTATTTACTTTCAATCTAGTTTGTCACTAGAAAAAAGATTTATTTTGCAGCCAAAATTTTCGTCAGAGTATCTCTGCATATTCTAAAACCCATTAGTTTAGTATACTCTGCAAATAAACTAAAGATCAAATCAAGATCAAAACGCATCTGTTGTCAATTTTTCTCCAATAAAATTTCAAATTTGACACGAAAAATAGAGATCGTAAAATTTATTTATAAATAAAGCATTATAAAATTTACAAATATCTATTAAACATTTTTATTCTTCTAAGTTGGTAGAACTGTGGATTTAGAGGCAGATCAATAATATAGAGTAGACAAAGAACGTAAACCGCAATATTGCAAGAAGAGTAGTGGTATCCATACAAATTGAAGCGGTGATTGTTTCCAATATGTTTTATACGTGACATGAGAGTTTTTCGGACTTTATGAGAGGAAGGACATGAAAAAATTCAGTGAAATTATTATATCTTTTAAGAAGTCAGGGTCAAATCACGACTCGAACATGACACGATGCTCTCAGTTATTAATTCTTAACGTCCAGCTTTATTCCCTAACCTGAATAATTTCTTGTACAATTAGTAGGGGATCTGTACACTGAATGTGATATTACCTTCCTCCTCGTACTACCAACAACAGGAAATCACGGATTTCCACACTTCCCTGAATAAATGGTAGACTGTTTGACTAGTTTTTACTTTATTTCACGATTCAGAAAATGTGTATCGTCTCCATTTATGTAAAGGTCATTTTTACGCAGTTCGCTCTTTAACAATAATGTAACATTACTATACTTATATTTCGTCTCACTAAATGAGAATAGTTTCGTAACTTGATCTTTTATTTGTTAGTCTTTAGTTTAGCTATTGGAAACACAACTTTAACCTATTTTTGGGAAGACCTTTTTTAATATTAATATTAACGTCCAGTCAATTCCTACGTATACCCAACGATTACCAAGGTTGATAATTCTACGACATTTTAATTAATATTGACTATAAATGTTTTGAAATATTTTACTGTAAATGGATAACATTTGTCGTTATTATAAACTATTATTATAAATATGTCAAAAATATTCCCTACTTGTAATAGGTGGCAATGAAATACTTGCCAATCATATAAAGTAATTTTCTTGGAACAAATTAATTTACTCAAATTTTGAGCACTCGTTAGATTTTTTTTTTTCCTAATGTGATCTTTCGTATCTTCCCTCTTTCCATAAAAAAGAAGAGTAAAAAAACCAATATGAATCTGCCCTTTGATACCCTGTTTCGTCATCCACCGTGTTATTGAATACGTCATTGATACAGGATAAGCTGTAAACGTCAGAGCTCAATGACTTGTTAAAGCGATGTATGCTCTGCGGATTCTCGCTGGCCGCCCGTCCATGCCTCGGCGATCGCAAAGGCTGCTGCGGTAACGAAGGCGCTCGCTGTGTGTTGGTGGCGGCGAGTCGATGCGGTGATAGCGACTTCTGATGGAATAGCAGGGAGATGATTGGAGGGCGCAGTAAACGAAAAAGAGAGACCGTCGAACTCAATAAACGAAAGGAACAGTTATAGTAGGAAATATATTTAAAAATACATCAACTACTCAGTGTCTTACCTCTTCTAGGTTTATTACTTTTAAAATACGCATTCTGAAATACCTTTAACGTGTCTATTAATAGCTAAGAATTGGAGATGTGATTTACATTATTATAATACTGTTGAAACATTTTTTTCCCGTTAAAAAAAAAATTATTCTGTATTTCATTTTGAGAGAAACTATATAAAAAATAAATACACATTCTTGGCAAAAAAAAGCAGTTCCAAACTGTGTACGACCAAATGGGTGACAAGTTACTCTCCGGAAACAACCTAGGAACCATTCCATCAATTCAGATCAAGGGCCCAATGGTGATTTAATATTTATATGCTAAAGGAAGATGGATTTGGTCTATTTTGGTACACTAATTATTCCATTAAATGACAAAAATATTATTTTTTATTAAATTATCATTGTAATAAATACATCAGCCAAAACTCGTTTATTTAATGCAGTGTTTGACAATATTTAATACGATTGTCATAACAGGAGAAAAATCCAAAATATACAAAACACAAAATATACTTTTAAATTATGTCGATACAATTGTAAACTATTATTTTCTAATTTTGGTAAACCACAATTTATTAAAATTTAAATAACCCTCGACAGTTGTATCTAAAATGCTTCATTATACCTTCTGGTTCCGCTTCTTTTCGCAACCGCAGATTTATTTTTGCCCGTGCATTTAATTCGGCGTCGCCACTGCGTCGCGGTGTGACATTTGGGACCACGAAGCGTAGCGGCGGCGCTGGCAACCAGCGGGTGCAACGCACAAAGGGGTTGGGTTATGTGGAGGTCGGGCGATGGTGGAGCTGCTGTAGTGGCGGGCCCCACGCGCACCGCGTAACTGGTGGCAGCGGTGGCGGAGGAGGTGGGGCCGAGGGGATTGCCCTGGATTATCGTGGTATCCGCGCCATTTAACTTACGATCGCCGGCCGGCGTCCGGCCGTTGGGCTGCAGTGCCGATGGTGGCGGCGGGGGGTTGGCGTGATAAGGGCGGTGAGGGGGGGGGGGGACGACGGCAGAGGAGAGCGGTGCGTGGTTAAGACGGATTGTGATGAGAATGGTGAAGGGGAGTGTGTGAGAGGAGGTTGGGAAGTGGGAGGGAGTGATGATGGCAATGGTGAAGGGCGACTCCACTGAGACACCGGTGACGACGACAAATGCGCATTTAAGGACGCAATCTCTGCTAAACGAGACCAAAGACAGGAACGTTACGTAAGACAACAATGTGCGTGCGAGAGTTTTAAGAAAACAGAGGAAACAGAAGATAGGTGTAATATAGTCTCAAAAGAAAAATCTTGTATTTGTTTGTTTCTGTGTATTAAACACTTCCACACAATGAATTTCACATACATATTTTCTAAAACTATGTGTAAAGGAGCAAAAAAAAATTTCCAACTCTCCGTAATGTGCTGGAGTATTTATTGAACAAACTCTATCGGGTACACTACTCATCTGACAAAAATATGTCTACATAAGTGGAAGGAAATTATACCAGCTTTCTTTGTATAGTGAATTATATAGATATAAGATGAAAAATGGCGATTTTCGTTGACCATTTAGTTTGTATTGACCTGTAACATTTTCGAGGTGACCAAAGTCATTATTAGAACCATTCAAAAACAAATTTTTGAAATAGATAATTACCGAGGAATGTCAAGTATTCCGAATAGGAAGGAAATTTTAATTTATTGATAAATATATTTTGAGTCGATGTAATGAGAATGATGGCAGGTTGGACGCTCAGATCCCAATAGAAACTTGTGTCGTTTGAGATTCGGTGCTTTGTTACGCAGTGTTTCCGATACGAACAGTTTTCATCCCCTTCCACTCTCCTCCCATCACCCTCTCTACAATCTCCTTCTACTCTTACGTCACCATCATCGCAGAACTCTGCGTGAACTATCAGTGGGAGCGACGGAGGAGGTACTTTAATTGCATTCCTCGCGAGCAGGGCTTTCCCTGCGGGCGCCCTAGTGGCTACTGCCTCGCCACACTTCTACTTCCGCAAGTTACTGGCGTTGCTTCCATCACCACAATCACCATCAATGGCCACAGCTTTCTTCCGTGTGCCACTTTCCCCTGTCTATACATATAACAAAAGATACATGTAAAAATTAATTCACAAATTACGCAGGCACACACAAAGAATTAGTCTCTTCCAAACACCAAACCGACGTATGGGTAAGGATGTTGACGTCCTAAAGCTGAATCCAAACTCAGATTTGTTGCAACAATTCCCTGTATTTTTTTTTTAATTTAGTGTTTAATTCGTGAGTTAAGATGTGATAGGTAATGCAGGATAAACAGATCTTCTAACAAAATCATTACCAAAGGATTTCTGATGAACATTTCTCACTTTTAAATATCACATAGCACACGTCACTCATTTTATTCTTCATGTGATTTTACCTCAAATTTCCACAGGTATTTTCCCTTTAAGTGGTAATTTTTCACAATAACTTATTATGTCTTAAGGGAATATTACCTCCTACGTTTGTTATAACTTTTACCATTTTTACAATAAATTCTTCTCTGAACAAACAAAACACAATTACAAAACAAATTATTTACAGAATTCAAGTTACGTTAGAAGCACTAGAAAACTAATTATACATTTAACCGTTCACCTATTAATACACAGTAATATATTTTCTTCTATTCAAATTATTTTAAATGCCAGAAAAATTAATCTTACGTTTGTCACTTCATATTTAAATCAAAACAATGTACAAAAATGTTTTCATAAATTTGTTGCAGATTAATTAACCAAGACATCTTAATAATTGTTAATGCAATTAAATATAATAAGTCTTAAAGTGTTCGTGCGTTGAGAAACTACTTTATTGTTATTTGAATAAAAATGATATTCTATAATAACGCAATGTATCTATTGAAAATTGGTACAGTACATAATACAATTGTTATTGTAGTACTTCGAATCATTCTTGCATATTTTCATACAACTTGAGAACAATTCACAGAATGGATATTGCATCAACAACATTGGTATTTTATCGCTCTCTGCAGCGCTCAAGTGTACTGCTGTTCCAACAGTATAACAAAAAATTATAACAGTCATATACAGGACATTTTAAATCGTCCAGATTTTAAAGTTAATTTAAGAAACATCTATTCAGGAAGTAAGGAAACATGAATGTAAAATTTTTTGCAATAAGTGATCCAGATGAATATTGCATTTAAATATTGTTTCTAAAATATAAACCATTGAAGTTTGTTTTCATTTTCCGTTATTTTCTTTTAAATTTCTTAGGTTTTTAGTAGGATTGACAGTAAGGGTGAGAGTCCAAGATAATGGTGGTAGCTCCTGCGTTCTGGTCGTGCCAAGTTGAACGTCTGCCTACCTGCCGCTCTGAGGAATGCTGGGAACGTTCATTCGCAGCGCACCCCGTTAGCCGTTTCCAAGATACTCGGGATAATTTAGTGCCTCCCTGTTGCCGTAGTTATTTGCTTGTTTCTCTCGGTTGGGTTTTATTCAGTATGATAATGTTGGACTTGGAATATTGGGGAATGTAGGTCACTCCCGCAAAAGGGGCGTTGCATTAAATGTTTTGCTTCATTTTGTTTGGGCTTCTTTAATCTCACTATACATTCTTAATTTTAACCCACAATTTACCCAACATTGTTTCAATATTTAATCGTATTTTCATCACAAGTTATATTAAGAGTATCTGTTGATATATATATATATATATATATATATATATATATATATATATATATATATATATA
>NNCF01125826.1:94172-163429 GCA_002313205.1 Laupala kohalensis
AATAAATCCTTTACAAAAGGAATATTTTGTTACTTTCACTCGCCAAGGGTAACAAACTCAACCACGATCAAATATGCTAAAACAAAAATTAACTTTCATGAGCACAATTTGCCCTTAAATCATCAGAATCACGACGTATGTGGAGAATTTTACACAGAAAATGTGTAGTTTTGAACAGTATTGAAGATTTTTCATATCATCGAAATACTATAAACGATTACATATTTAACAAATTGGAAATATCTCCAAATTCTTACTTCCCAGAAGTAGGTAAAATAACGAACTCAATATATCCAAATCAATGTCCTCCAATTATATCCACCCACGTACCCTATTCTATGTTCACTTCCGAAACTAACGCCAGTGAAGTCATGAGAATCATCAGCTCATTAAAAAACAAATTTTCATCCCAAGCTATATTAAATCCACTCATAAATATTTTTGATAGTTCTTTATCGGAAGGGGTGTTTCCTAAAAAATTTCAGAGAGCTAAAGTGAAACCTTTACATAAGAAAGGAAACAAACTTAATAATAAAAATTACCGACCAATATCTCTACTACCCACTTTCTCAAAAATCCTAGAAAAATTGTTCTATAAGCGTCTTTTAGATACTTTTTCAAACAACAACATTCTCTCTGATGATCAACACGGTTTTAGGAAATCCTTTTCCACTACAAGCGTCATATTTTCTTTCTTAAACTATGTTACCACATCTCTTGACCGTGGAGAAAGTCCGCATGGTATTTTTTTCTTGACTTATCCAAAGCATTCGATGTCATCGATCACGGAAATCTCCTTTCCAAATTGCATTCTTTTGGCATTCGTGGGCTTCCACATCAATAGCTAACTTCTTATTTAAAAGATAGACATCAACAGGTCGAAATATCCTATACTAAAAATAAAATAATTCAGCGTTGTCTTTCAGAAACAAAGTCACTTACTTGCAGAGTACCCTAATATTCAGTTCTCGACCCTATACTCTTTTTATTGTATGTGAATGACACGTCATCATCCACCCCAGAATGAAAAATGGTTATTTTTCTGATGACACTAATTTACTATGCAAATACGCCAATGCTCCAAACCTTTTGCCTAACATTTCGACTTGGTTCCATGCATATCGTCTCATTGTACACACTGACAAAGCAGTGTCTATGTCATATTACAATAGTATCACAAAGTCTTTACCCCAGGTTTCTTTTTCTTTAAACGGAACACAATAACTGTTACGAATACAAAATTCTTAGGTCTCCATATTCAAGACAACCTCAAATGGAATTGTCACGTTGACAATCTTAATTCCCAATTAAGCAAATTGTGTTTCGCATTCCGAATCTTAGTTAAAGTAGTTAGCCCACGTATTTCCCGTTGCGTATATTTTGCAAATGTTTACTCCCATTTACGTTACGGCATTACCTTCTGGGTCAATTCCGGTCAGAGTATTCAAACTTTCATAAAAAATTCAGAAGAGGATAGTTCGGATAATTTGTAAATCTCACCGGCGAAACTTTTGTAAACCTTTATTCAAGGAATTAAATATCTTAACACTTCCCTGCACTTATATTTATGAAACTGTCGTGTTTGTTAAGACCGAATTACTGAAGTTCCACCCTGCTTCATACGAAACAGTCTCGTTCACGAACACAATACTCGCAATAGGAATAATATTCATCGCCCTAGAGTGTCAACCACTCTTTGCCAAAGAAAACCATATCATTCGGGAATCGTTCTATATAATTCCCTGCCCAAGAATATAAAAGGTATTATGAAATTGATTATCTTCAAATCCGAGGTTAAAAACTACCTCCTGCACCAGTGCTTCTACAATGTAAAAGAATTTATTGATTTTAATAAAAGTGAAATCCGCCTTGTACTTTTGCTGTATACTTTTTAAATAACTTATAACAATTTCAAAAACTATTTTCTTGTATGATTGTGTTGTCATATGGCTAATATTAATTTAGTTTATGTGTACTCAACTTTTTCACGGTTGTGTACATAGATTCTGCAGCCCCATCCTGGTCCGGGTTTTGCTCCGGCCCGGGTAGAGGCGGATTTCTTATACAGGTTCTCTAGGCTTTGCCTAGGGGCGTGTTTATTGTAACAATAAATCGTGAATTTAGTGTTATTTCAATTCTTATGATTTTTAAACACTATATAAATTCATCATACTTGAGGATTTATATTAATGTTAAAGTACTGAGGGAGATATGAATTTGTTGGATACAAGATTTAATCAGAAATAACACTCGGCTTCAACTATTATTTTGTTCTTTGATTTTTTCCTTCGATGTAGTTCGGTTAGTTGAACACAATATTTATTATTTTTGTCAGATAATTTACAGTTGCTTGCAAACTATGAGTCACACCTTGATATATGTACAATGTACACATACATAGAATACTCATTGATGGGTGGAAGATTTGTGTCAATATAATATGTTATTGTTTATAGTGTAGCAATTTTGATACTTTGAATGCTTTCAGATAATAATCGCAATTAGTAGTTGCATTTTCATCTTCCCCACATGCATGTCATCATATTTAATTAACTCTTGGACTAGTGAATATATCTGAGTAGAGTTTGAAATCCACCACCGTAAGGAGTGTTTTAATTGTTCTTGAATATATCAATGAATCAATTAGGTTCTTGAATATTTAAAAGAATGTAATAATACGTTTCGAAAATTCGTATAACTGATTCAAAACTTCTCAGTATCATGTGATGTAAGCAAAAGAAAATACTAGGTAAGTAAATTGAGAATTCAATTAATCCCCGAAACACGAAATGTACATTTGTGGAGAAGGGGCACAAACGTTATCTCTGCAAAAAATAAAAAATAATGTGAACCAACGTGACCATCGAATTTCGTTCCTACCGCAGCTCGAGTTACATAATCCATAACATTCCCTTTGGCGAGAGTCGGCAAATCCCATAAACCAATGGCTGGACTTCGCTTGAGAGTACCTCACGGGGGAGAGGATCTGCAGTAGAGGGTGAGTGATGGTGGAGGTATCTGTGCGGATGGGTGAGGACGGAGCAAGGCTAGCACTGGAACGACACGACTTGTGAAGTTAAGGATAATTTTTGTATTCTAAAACCTAATGCTGTTCAATATATTACACGACCGTCAGAGATATATATATATATATATATATATATATATATATATATATATATATATATATATATATATATATATATATATATANCTTGAAAATAAAGCGACACTACTGTCTTTTTAAAGTTAATGAAAATGTGAAGAAAAAAACACAGGAAAGAAACTCATTTATTTGAAGAAACAGTTTCTGCATTCGCCTTCTTCAATTTCTTAAAATATGTGAGTTTCTTTCAGATGTTTTTTCATTAACTTAAAAACTTTTTAATATTTGTAGTATTTATAAATGGTAAATGCAGCGTGCTATTGAAACTTACCAACACCAATGGAAAGTAGCAGATGGGTGGTAGAGGCTATTGTTATCAAGGTGGGCCGTTTAGCTGAGTTTACCAACTTGACCGACATAGAGGTGTTAGTAAGAGTAGTTAGTAAAAGTGTGTCAAAGCTATATAACTTGGTCACTGAAGTGAGAAGCTACAATTTTTTATGGTCTCACCAGGAATTGAACTGAGACTGATTCAGTGTGAAGCGAGCATGCTACCCCCGGGCCATCAAGAGGGGAATACCTTGAGATGGACTATACATAAAATTGACTATGATATATTTTCATCTCTCAACGTATCAACTCTTGGTTGGGGCCTTTGTCAGGATTTACAGTTAATTATGTTTTGTTTCTTAGTTTAATATTTGTAATCCCCGATCAAGCGCTTAATCAAGGGTGAAACTTCGTGATTTGAGATCGATCATATGAATTATGTGTATTGTCCATCTGAGGATAGTGTAAAATATATTGTGCCATATAGTTTAATAGATGCTTATTTTTAGTTGGGTTAAATGTAACAGCGAAACATTCAGTATCAAAATTGAGACATTTGTACATTATAATTGTGTACATTATAACTGTTTAAAAATCAATGACAAAAACATAGAAAAATATATTGTTAGTAAGAGATAAATGAGTTAATGAATGAAATTAATTCCACTGCATGTGAAGCAATTATTGTTCCTTGAATTACGTAAACGACTGCACACAACACAAATATAATATT
This sequence comes from Laupala kohalensis, assembly GCA_002313205.1. Lineage (NCBI taxonomy): Eukaryota > Metazoa > Arthropoda > Insecta > Orthoptera > Trigonidiidae > Laupala > Laupala kohalensis. The sequence goes on from NNCF01125826.1 coordinate 98,342, forward strand.
CACTCGAATGAGCCATATATCGTCAAAGGAGGGGAATTTTTAAATTAGTCAAAATTTTCCATTTCTTGGTTTTCAAAGCAAAGTTTTATGCTTTGAATAAAAGTAATCAAATGGGTTTATATGTATGTTCTAAATAACCGACCTTATCGCAACTACTCCCATATTTGCGTTCCATCCACGACCCATCCATACTACCACTCCACGACCAATTGAAGTAAAACAATGGAAATAGGTAAACGTTTTGGCAAGGTTCAAACTATCTATATCATCGAGGTTTAAGTTTACTTCCAGTTTATTTTATACTTGTCTCTAAGATGAAAAAATTAAGAATCACATCATTGTTTTCGCGAATCCTATTGGCCCTGTGGATGTGTGAGGAACTTCGGAGAAATTCGGATCAGTAGGGAAACGTAGAGCAGGTTAGCGTACAATAATTTCTTTTTAGTAAATGACGAGGTGCTACTACAGTGTAATGTGTACCCAATGTTGCAAAGACGTATATAATTTTCAAGAAAGATAGAAGTCCTAATTCAAAGGTATTATAATCTTGCTTTGTGAAATGTCAAAATGTATTTACACTTGAATTTTTTTTGCGGTGTTCTATGGAATTGTAGTTCAAGTGTATTGGGTATACCCTATACCTTGTGTTACATTATGTCTGAATGGATGCGTGTTTTGTAGTCATTCTTTATCTCTATCCAATTTCCCTGGTATCAGCGCTAAGTTACTCTGATTTAAAAGGACAAGAAATTCTTGAATGTTAAAAGTCCGGATGGTTATACATTCGTATATGCCGTATGAAATTCTGCATGGATCTAATTTCACGAACGAAATTTCTCATTTTCACATTTCACTTAGAAAACGAAGATAATGAATGGAAATTTTACTTTGTATAAAGGGAAAAATATTCCAGTTGTGTGAGAGCGTTCTTTATTTCGCCTCTATGCTCTGAAACAGGGTACTACTATTGGAACACATAATGCACGTTAACATAGTCAAATTCTATTCACGTCCTGCCATCAGAGATAAAGGCTCCGGGAACCTCGTCAATCATGCACGTCATTTAATTACTGAAACAATTAAAAAAATAACATTATACAACATACCAAGACTAAGCGAACACGAAATACAGGATTATACATTTTCTTTTTACACAAAATGTGAATTGAGAAAATTGTTTAACATGATTGTATTTATTTATTTATTTATTGTCAAGTACACTAATTCATCAAACCATTGCGCCTTAACACAAAGTCGTTACTAGGGTTACATATATACCCGTGTTTCTTTTCATCCTTAAAAATGATGTTCTTCATTCAGTTTCTTTCTTTCTTTCTTTCTTTCTTTCTTTCTTTCTTTCTTTCTTTCTTTCTTTCTTTCTTTCTTTCTTTCTTTCTTTCTTTCTTCTTAATCCATAAATTCAGAATATTTATTTTCTCTTCCAATTAAAAAGTCCAGTTATTCACAGTTGCTAAATCCTTTGTCTTCATTTTGTCAAACCATCTTCCCCTCTTTACCTACGTTATTCTGCATTCATGGACCATGTGATTGACATCCTCCACCCCATTTCCACATATGTAGTTTGGGTTCTCTGCTATACCAATTCTATACGAGTAGTTATAGTTATTCCCGTGTCCAATCAGTATTTGTGTGAGTGGCATATTCGAATTAATTTTTCTTAAAGAAATCAATTTAGTTATGAATTGAAACAAGTCTTTTCCTTCCTTTTCTGCTGTCCATCGTTTTTGCCAACATCCGATTAATACTTTATTTTAGACTTTTTTGTTTTCATCCATTCTCCTCTTGACGTAACATATGTCCATCTACCATTATGCATCCCCCCTTCTCATCTTATATCTTAAATAATATATAATTTTTTTTTATTGAGACTTTAGGGCTCGCCAACGTCTAGGTCATTATTGCATAAAGGAATCTATTTCTAAAACTAAATTTATTTAATGCGATTTGAAAACTTACGAATTAAACGAACCGGAATCTCCAAGTACGCATACAATATAATATAATTATTAATGATATGTGATGTATGCTCTTCTGAATATAAAAAGTAAAGGAAAACGACCTGAGTATTTTGCAGACAGTTTAACTCGCTAGCAATGAACTTGCTCATTTGACGATGTTTCGCATTGGATACGAAACGTAATGTTAGTTTTACGTGTTAATATTTAAAAAAATATTCTTTTCAAAATTGTAACAACTTTATTTTATTAATTTTACTCAAAGTTACTATGTCTACAAAAACGCATATTGTTTTTATTAAATAACTAATCAAAAACGTACCACCTTTTATGAACAAATAATATTTATATTTTCTATGAAGTGCTCAATACGTTTCGACTTGAATTTAAGTCATCATCAGGTGATCAAGTAATAGCAAATTATAACAATAAATATAACAACAGGACAAATTAACATGATATTTACATAAATATAAGCACAAAACATGTTTACAAAAAAGTAGAAACACAAACATGCTATAATATTGTATTACGTAAACCAGATAGTTTTTCAGTGTCTGTTCGTAAATTCAAACTCCCGTGTGTATATTCTTATAAATATCATTTCTGATATACAACGTTTATAATAAATATCTTCTTTGTCCAACTTAATGAATTATCACAATCCATCAATTGATCATTATTAATGCAATGTGAAGTAACTGCACTTTGTTCAACTGATTTTAAATTTCGTTTGTGCTCCTGGATTCTAGTTTTAACCCTCTCTTTGTTTGACCTACGTAGCTCTTTGCAATCTACGTCGCTACGTTACAATCTTTACGTTTTATTTTGTATACTACGTTGTAAGTATTCATGTGATCTTTCTAATCTTTCCCTTTCGTTATCAAATTATTTCTTTTAATTTAATTTTGTAATTATTTCATATTCTCAGACTTTAGTAACCTATGAAGTGAAGGAGTTATAAACTTGTTAAGAGCAAACATAACTGTCATATTGTTTTACTTTAATATTTAAAATATACAAATCTTCTCACAAACGAAAACGCATCAGAATATCTGTATATTTTATTTCATTGTCAAATTAGCAGTTACAATTGATAATGACAAAAGGGAGGACAGTTAACTAATTTTCTCTCCGAAAGCAAGCAAGAGAGTAGTCATTAAGGCAGAGGCGGATTTATCATTTCTGCGCTATATACGACTTTATCATATTTTATATTTAATTTTCTGAAATCACTACTTTATGTGAATGATAATATATTACATCGTTGTCACATCAATTCACATCGTGGTATAAGAGAAGCAAATAACCTGAGGCAAGCTTTGTTCGTTATTTGGTGTGTCATTTTATATTGTCATTTTGTGGCGTGACGTGAAGATGAGACAGAAAATGAACTTCGTCAGAGGCTACAAATGTCAAATAGTTTGAGTGACAAATTAAGCCATCAAAGTTGAAGTCAGTGAACAGATTTACGAATGCGGAAAGACTTTTTACGTTGACATTAATCCTAAAGACATTCCAGATGTCCCAGTGATGAACATCAGTCATATAACGAAGTAAAATATAAAAAAAATCTGTTTTCTTCATAGTGCGTGTTTTATTTTCTTGCAAACCAACTGCGGGGGTCGGAGGATTGGAAGACTGCGGATGAAATATAAGCTGACTTTTATGTGCACGATAAAAAAAATTGAGAAAACATTATGAATTGATTTAAAATTTATTGAAAAGGGTTCTTATTGAGAACTGTTGCAAGTGCCGTGCGAAGTATGGATGACATACATCGAAAAAACATTAAAATCATGTTGCTTTCCTGTATATGTGGACCTTTACTCGCATAACTGGTGACTGTCAAGTTTAATGATGTGTCCGTTAGGGGTGTGTAGTAATGAGTGAGTCGGAAATATAATCTAATGAACGTTTGATCTGCGTGTCGTAACAGTGGAAGCTGGTTTATACAAGAGCTGTGATGAACATTGTTATAATTCACAAAACTTAAAAATGAATTGAGTCTTAGAATTTATAGGTCTCAGCCATACGATTGAGTGATCTGTATAAAATTTATTTTCAATTGGGTTGGGAAATAACTCGTAATTATGTATAAAATTGAATCGAATGATATGATTTACACGTTTTATGAACGTGTTCTTCATGAATTGATTGTTATTTCGAATACAAAAGGGTAGAAGTCACATTGCAAAGTACATATATAAAGGGACAAATATGTTTTAAGTGATATTTTAAGAGTCCAGGGTAACCCCGTGAAAATGAAATAGTACCACTAATTCACATTTTCGCGGCTTCCCATTCAGTCCTAAGATATTACTGTAGAACAAGAGCGTTTCCTTCATAAATTATCAACTCTTTCAAAAATCTATTAAATGACTCATAATTTAGCAGAAGCGAGTAGGCAAGTTTAGTACATTTAATTATTTATTATGTAAAAACTTATGACAAAACTACATTCAATTAAAAAACGTACCGGACAATCTAAATATTCAAAAGTACAAATCCCAGAGACCGTCCCGTTATTAAGTTACACACGTACTAACTAATGAAATTAAATTATACATTTCTACAGATGATTTTGAAATTTATAGTAAAATATTTACTGTGTATAATTAAATAATAATGATATATCCATCAGCAAATGTGTTTTACAAATTATTTCATGATTTAAACATTTTTGTGTTTCTCGAAGATTTTTAATATGACTGGTCAGTTTGCAAAATAAAAGGTTGGGTGAAAGTTAATGTTTTCACTCTATTATCATTCTTATTGGGGAAAAGGTCATATATTTGGCTCTACTCATTTATTTTGAAACTGGTCGTTTTACTCCTGAAGCATGGACGCGTGTGAGCTTTGCTTCAAAAGTGTTCTTCTCACGACGCTTAATCCTTCTTTCCCTTTTCGTTGAAAGACCTGAAGGACTTCCACTTCACTTTATCATATTTTACACAGCGGACTTAATGTTTCGGATGGACGCCTCTTATGAAACCAGAACCAGAAAATATATTTTCAACTTCGAGGATGACTCACGCAGAAGCAAGTTTTCGATTTTTTACGAAAACTGGGAAAGAATATTTTTGAAGTGAAGTTCTCGTGATGTGTGTGTACAACATATTTAGATTCGTGAACGTTATACATTCTTTAATTGTCTCGTGGCAAATTAATTAGAAGCGCCTTTTATTGTGTTCTAGGCACTCCTAGGTGTGACGACATCCCAGAGTTACTGCTTCCGTTTGAATTAAACATTTCTCTGAAAGGAATGATTTCCTAACAAATATTAGGCGAGCATATAATTAGGGTTAATAGTATTTATATTTATTTATTATTTATTTCATGCCTTTTGGCAAAGGAGGTTCAGGCCAAGGGGCCTTGCTCTTTCACCTAACCGTTGAACTTGGATAAGGGAATTGGGAAGGAGAGATGACGCGTTGCCGGGGAACTTATGGTACAGAAGTGACATTTCTCTGGTGAGGGAAACCCCAGTTGAAAACCTCATTTAGTTCGGCCGAGCAGGGTTTGAACCCACGCTCTACCGCTCTGCAGGATCGTGGAAGCGAAGATGCTAGACGCACTCGGCGATGATGGTTTAAAAACAAGCCTTTTTATATTTGAATCAATACTTAAAAATACTGACGATTTTCATTTTTTGGGTAGTTTAAAAAAATGACTTTATGGTTTGTTCTTTTTTCAAAAGCCTTATTTGATTATCGATTTTGAGATTATAAAACGATTGTTGATCTAATTTTGGTAAGTTAAATCCCTTTTATAGACAATGATTTATTCGTAAAATAAAATTATATTATTGGTTCTATCATTGAGCATGTGGAGAAAGTTGAATTGAAATTGGTTTTAAATAACTAACAAATGTTAAAATATGGACGTGCAAAATATCATAACTTATACTGTCTAATGTAAATGTAATGAGTTTCGTCTAAATATCCGAAAAGCAATTTCCTAGTGTTGTATCAATATCTGATTAAATATATTCTCTATATCAAATGATATAAAGTGAATCGCTATATTCTCCAGTATAATAATTTCACTTCTGTATACATTTTGAAATAAAAGAAATATGATATACGAGATATGATGAAAAGTAATATCTTCATACAGCAGTGCGCAGATAATGGATAATTTAAACACAATAAGATTAAAATTAAATTCGTTCGCAATTTTCGAAGAGGTTTTAAAATAAAAGAGTTTTATTTTAACGACACAAAGTTACCACTTCCGTTTTTCAATTGTACTTTATAACATTCCTTTTACATTAATTAAAAGCGTTCTTTAATGCTTCAAAGTGAATTAATTCCATTTTATATAAACGGCTCCTAATTCCCTTAGTTTGCATTAAACGCACCCTGCAACACGGTATGTTATCCCTTCGGATGGAAACGTTTGACGATCGACCGAAAATCCTGACAACACACATTCGCAAAATCCGGTGACAATGCAGAGGTCTTCCCGACGCGTGGAAAAAACGAAAGAAACTACACAAAAGAAGGCGGCGCGGCGCGGCGCGGCGCGGAGAGACAAGCGAGCGTTGCGGCCGCTTTTATAAGCAACACACGCAGCGTTACTGGCTGGGAGCGGCAGGAGCGGCGGGTACTTTAAATAAAGCAGACGTGCGCCGGACCAGCTTCCCCAGCCACTAATCGGGTTAGTCAGCGGAGGGCCAACTCAGGCGGACCCGTCGACCGACGAAAGGTTTTTGGGGTGGGGGAGGATAGACGTGGAGGTGGCTGCCAGACTGCGGGGATGTTGAGGATGGTTGAGTGTGACGGTGGTGATGAAGTAAATAGGATGATGTTGTTGAGGGAGTGGTAATCACGGTATAAATGATGTTACATGAGTTGATACAGGGAAGGCAGGATAATTAGGACATGGCATTGAGGGAGATGAGAGGAGAGCGAAAGAAGTAAAAGGGAAAAAAAGGATTTGTCGATAGCAACTGACACTAAGTCCTTTGATAGTACGATAATCCTTTTATACTGTTTGTTTATATGTTTTATTCCAAACTATGATTCTTCGAAGAGTAGGCTACATTGATACAAGTCAGTTTTGGAGGAATATTAACATGTATAAATTTGCGCAAATTTGCTTTTGATTTTCTATAGTATGTTTGCAAATCTAACTATGAAAAATTAATAGACAAGATTCAAGAAAATATGTAATGTGACAAGTTGTATGAGAGAACATTAGATAATATGACGTGATCTTTGTCGAATGCAAGATGGTATTCGTACCTGGTATCAGTAAAAAATGCAACCGTAAAAATGGAACACGAACATAAAGCCATCTACTGTATGTGACTCCACAGTATAAAAAATTACCGCACAAAAATGTTTGTGTATGATTGTTTTAAAATAGATTAATGTAATTGATTCATGTTCATAATAATACATTTACAGTCAAAAAGAAGTACCAAACTACGTTCGACCACGAGGAGGACAATAAACTAATTTACTCTCTGGAAGCAAGCAAGGGACCATCCCATCAATTCCGATCAAGGGCCTTAGGGCAAAGGCGGATTGAAAATATCAACACACTTGTAAGATAATAATAAAAATAGTTTGCTACGAGTTATAATATCAACAGAATTGCAACAAATTTGATTTAACAAAACACAAAAAAAAGTTAGTTCACAAGTACGTACTATTATCAAAATATAGATTATTTGGAATATATTGTTTATAAATCGTGTCTATTAAAATAACTCTAAATCCGAGATAAATTGTTACAATAGACCACCGCCCCTACGCAAAACCGTATCTCAATTATTCACTTTTTATAATTGTATGATTCTGTAGTTTATTTAATGAATTAGCTATCATCTTTATTAAATTTGTGAGTTCAGTGTTAGCCAGAAGAAATTTTCCCATTTCCTGCCATTAAATCAAAACATCGTAAAAAGATTGTGGGTAAACAATAATAAATTTACTAACACTACAATTAATAATAGTAACAATGATTCACCTAAACCATAGTGACGAAAATGCCATTCCTGTGGTTTGATGGATGCCAAGGGATGGTTGGAGGAGAGTAGGTTGACGTAACAACTCTCTAGATAGTGGACAGTGTTGTGAATTAATGAACCACTGTAGTGATGACGTGCAAACGATGGCTAAGAGCAAGAACAATCTTGATGATTACGATTCAAGTAGTGGAGTCATTCAAAGCAATGACGTCATTCACGTCGTGATGATGGTGCATGTGATCTAGGTCACACCGAACGGAGGTCTCCGTGGTGAAGGAACATGCTGCAGAGACCGATAATTCACCACCAATGGACGCGGCGGCGCGGTGTTGCAGGAATAGGGGTGGAGGTGCCTCCGTTTAATTGATTCCACTCCCCCGGACGCCTACCACCCCCACACTCCCTCCACTGTGCCGTTCTTTGACGTCTGTGACGCGTCGTCGGTCGGAGGAACTATTTACGCAAGCCTCATCCCGCCAACTCCACACATTGCGTCCCAGCGGAGAGGTGTGGTGCAAACCGACGTAGCATTGGAGAGAAGAAGAAAGACATGATTATCCTCGTAAATGCATTATTTTTATTGGCGACGGATTCCCCATTCAATTTGTATTTGCTCTGAAACGTGTTTTTTTATTGTTTTTGGAACTTGGGAATATAAAAAATTGAGAATATAAAAAAATTCATGTTGTCACGTTAGTAAACATGAACGGAAAGAAGGAATATTGTACTATACTTAAATATTTCGCAAATATCACGTATAATTTTCAGAGAAAAGTCACAAAATAATAAAATGAGATAACGAAATTACTTTTTTAAATTATTACTATTATTGTTGTTTTATTATTAAAGTACAACTTTAAATTCATAAATATTTTGCCAATGTGCGAAGTTTAAGTTATTCCAGGTCTGTCCCGAATCTGCATCTTTGCACACTGAAATGTCCCTCTTTTATTTCACCTCGTTCTGAAACTTTGGAATATTTTATTAGACTATTATTTATTTTATTATTGAGTACTGAATTTTATTAACCGTGAAGAAATAAGAATGCAGAGGCAATAAAACAAGAATTAAAAACCAGTAGTTAGACGTAAAGAGAATGATAGAAGTGGTTAACGGGATGTCTGCGACTCTTCAGATTCACCAATTCAGAATGAATTTAGATAACTACACACATATTGAACTCTATCTAGTAAATTTTAAACTCTGTGAATGGAAATCAACGATAGAATTTGAAGTTTAAATATCTGAGTTCTCTAAATATCATAAATCTAATATCAGATTTAATGTTTCATATATAATTTTGTCTTCACTTTTCTCATTTCCCGAAGTGCTAAATAATATTGAAAAAAAAAAGTTGTGTTAATTACACCGGACCGGATTTTTTTTCTGATACTAAATATATTTTAAGAAAAAATAAAATGTTATGTTCGTGTTAATATTTCTAACGTTTCATGATGGGCGGCAACATAAAAGAGAAAATTGCGGTTGTTAAGCATATGTAATTGAACAATTGACTGTTACAGGAGTACGCCAAATTATAAGCTTAACCGATAATGAGCAATTACCGTAAATCTGACGCAATTATATTCTACCATATTCAAGTATTATTTTATCAAATTATTTTTAATAATTTATCTAATTGCCAATTATCGCTAAGTGATAAAATGAATGAGATGACAAGATTTTTGATAAACATCGCACAACCAATAAGACATTTAATAATCAAATGCACATCTAGTTATATTATTAACGCAACTGTGACCTATTCTTTTCATATTCTCCGAAATTGACCACTCCAGAACTCCTACAAAATACCTAAACGTTTCAGAAATTCTCCTCTTCAGATAGCATTTGTATTCGTGAATGCAATATTTACGCTGTTTCTTTGACTGCTGTTGAAGTTAGCCCAACCAGAAATCGTAGCAGGGAGATCAATCTAATCGGTTGGCTGGCCAGGTCGCTCTGTCAGTGGCCGCTTGCAGACCTCGGGCAGCAACGGGAAGCCAAGCGCAGGGACCACCTCGTGCGTCACCTAATAGGAACAGCTTCCGTTTGGACACGGGGTCGCTAGAAGCTGGCACAGCACACACAGGACGAAGCCAAAATCCAGAAAAAACGATGAACGCTACTTTATTGCAGTTTTCCAAACATACCCTGACTACTTTTCTGTTATTTTGTACGTAGCAAATAGAAATAGAATTAAAATTTATTTTTGTTAAACGCCTTGCTATCTTTCTATTCTATTCTTCTCATAGGTAAGACCTCTCCTCTTTTGACAGTATGCTCTTATCGGTCATCTTCAGGCCCTAACAATGCCACAGCATGGCGATGGTGGCAACGATTGAAAAAGTGATAGAAAAATTTTTGGCACCATTACTATTGTACGGTATAGTTAGGACCTGTAGATGATCGATATTTGGTCAAAAGAATTCAAGCCAAAGAGAAATGAAAAACGATAAGGAGTTGTCAAAAGATTTAATATGTCTTACTATACAACTCTAGTAATACGAATCTTTCGAGACAGGACCTGATCCGGATATTCAAATACCCGGATAATTGCATTTCTTCCAACAAAAGGTTATTTTAAGGAAAAATTAATAAGAAAATCGTATTACTGAGGAAAAAAAATAAACTGACTCACAAGCTCATAGAGATCACTGTACGCTCAGCACAGTTACAATAATAATGGTTCGGTATACCGTTAGTAAAAATACAGCAATTTTTCTCTCACATCCATCTGGGGAATTCGCGATCCGGGTAATTGGATTCTATTGTTTTAATTTTCTTCTTCGTTCATATTCTGTTCAACGAACATCCCATGAATGTAGTATATCATTGTGGGTCACGGCAGTTCCAAAATTGAAATTAATCTTAAAATTTCTGGGAACAAAAAGTGTTCTCAAAATAGGCATCAAGTAAAAACTCTACCTTCACTTATTATGAATCAACTATTCCAAAAAAATTACTTATCCATAACAAACAAAATTGTGGCAATTATTGATAGGTGAAAATGCCGAAAAAATAACGAATTCTTCACAGTGCATAGTAGATCCAAAGGAAACAGGTTTCCGTGGGCGATGAATCCCTTAGAGATCAAGAGAAGTGTCCGACTACGAAAAATATAAGACAACAGAGTATTAGAGATGTGGTTACTCGGAGACGCGGAATGAGATAAATCAACGTACATAATTCTCGAACATTTGAATCACAGATCTAGAGTCATGGAAGCAGTTACTTCCCTTAATATAATATACTCTGGTGCAAATGGCGGCCCGCGAGCCATAGGTGTACATTGTACATCAAACACTTTATCGAACTTCAGGGGACCCAAATTTGTGCTGTGTTAATAGGTATTTGACGTGACGAATAACTCCGTCACTCATTCAAATATGAAATCATTTTATTCTAATACTACATGTTATAAATATTTTTTAATGCAAGAAATATAATATTTAATTTTTCCAGCTTGAAATAATACAAATTTATTGACGCCTTCTTTGAAAACGTCAAAAGCACGCCATATTTCCCATCTACAAATACCACAATTTTTTAAAAAAATTCCAGCTGCGAATTTATACACATGAGAAGATGAATCTCGAGGTGAAATTTATTTGTTTAAAACTCGTTTACTACCACACATTCTCCATTTATCATTGGTCTTCCAGGAATTACGCCCCAGGTGCTTCTCGGTTTCCATTCGCCAGTGCAAAATCCCTCAGCGCTCGCTCGCGATTATTTACTGTCGGCACATTGCGACACTTCACTCTTTCTCGCAGAGTTTCACACCTGAGTAACGCTATTCCTTTGCACCACGTGAATTCAAGATTTCTTTTATCAGATTCGTTCTTTGCGAACCGGAACCGTCAACGGACTCAGAATCCATGTTCTTGGGCTGGGTACCTATCTTGCTCAGAAACCGTACTTGAATAGCAACCGAATAAAATTGGGTTCTGCAATTAAAATCTCCCCTTTACCTGTTCGTGGCACGATCTTACTCTGTCGTGTTATAATTCCAAAATTGCCTTCAAGATTCTTTTACAAACAACCCCTCGATTCTTATATTCTTATATTTATTTTTGAAATTCGTTTTGTTGCATCGTGATATACACACGTACATTGCATTATACGGTCATTTAGTTTTCTTTAAGTGTCTTTCCTGGACGACATCTCATCGCCAAACCACGTGTTGCACCCCGTCTCCATCCTCTCCACCGGAAGTGTGTGTAATCTGTCATCGTACGTCCCCTCCGTTGTTTATTGCATCTCACACCATACACATCTGTGCGACACACTCTTGAAAGATCTTAAATTTTGTTTATGAACTATTGAGGTTCAGGGTTTTTTTTCGTACTCTACTCTCCTCATTCGTAACATAAAATCTCACCACCCTCTTCTTCAGTTAGTAATATCTCTATTTTGTTCACCGGTGTGTTATTACCATCCAAGCAATGCTCGGCCATCCATATAGGTGTTATCAGACAATTGTTGGATTGGTTCTTTAGATATAAATGCCTCATTTTTCATTTCTGTTATTTTTTTTTTGTGTGTTTCACCTTTTGTTATCACATTGACTTATACAATCAAAGATTGATGTAAGTGAATCAGCTTTACACAAGATGAAAATTAATATATTTATTCTCTTAATAATTTTATTAACTAATTGCTTGAGGGTGTAATTCACAAAAAAATCCACCTAATAATCAGTTTATAATTCTGGCACTACTTTTGCAGTTGACACATAGAATTGGTTATGGTGAATTTGCTAATCACAATATTATATTGTAAATCTGAATTAAATCTTTTTTATATTATCCATTTAGATACTGTTCACATGTTTTTCAAAATATTAGAGGTGTATGGTAAGCAAATCACTCATGAAAACTGAGTACTGATTGTTACATTTCAATGTACACGTCCGATAATTCACTTTTTATTTTTCAATTTAATACTATACATAAGTAAAAGTTAGTCAAAAAGCAGTAACAAACTGCATACGACCACATAGCTGGCAATATACTAATTACTATATTTCACAATTTACTATAATTAAAAACTAATTACAATAAATATAGAAACTATATCAATAACTCTTTTATTTCCACTATCTAATTAATAATATTCTTGACGTATTTGAATGGTTATAAAGTTATGCTGAAACATAATTTACTATATTTTGTGTCATGTATTAACTTCATGTTATACGTTTGTTGTTTGTTTCCAACTTTTTATTCTCTTCTTTTTTCTTTACTACAATTTTTTCTTGAGAACTCTTTAGATACAAAATTGCTCTGCAATTAAGGGAAAGAAAGGTCATACATAATTCGTCCTCAACAGGGTACAAATGCTTGAAGTAAGTAATGAGAGCCAGTAAATGAGAGCTAGGTTAAGAGACTGACATGAAGAAGACAAATGATAAAGGTTTTAATACAAAATCAACCCCCTTCAAAAAGCATCAAAAGATTTTTCTGGAGCATTTTCATAGTAAATCGCAATGTACGTTACATAAGTGGCAGCATAGTGTGCTACTTACGTCATAGTAGCAATTTTGAAAATCGACACTTTAACTTCGCGTGAACTCAAGTACAATACTTTGTGTTATATTAAGGAGAATATTAAATTGCGTATGATATTTTTACATAAATTTCAAAGAAACTATAGGCGAGGATTCTGCCTCAATAAATATCACCATTTCATTAATTTTATCACAAGGAAGGTTTATGATATTTTATTATCTCGATAATGTATACGTGAATTTTGGGGCTGAATTTTTAATATTATCCCAAATATTATTTGTTGCATTTCGAAATTATTATTTTCATGTACTATATTTTGAGCACTTTTCGGGCGACTTCTTTCTGCAAAAATGTTACATGGAAGAAATATCAAAGGAATTTTCGATTTCTATGTGTATATTTACGGGAGCAGAAATATATTACTCAAGAAAAAGTTACGCACTGAGAGCGGATGGAAAAAAACGTTTCCGTCGAACCTTATAAATACATATTTTATAAAAACCATAATCCACTCTCGTCACATGTTTACAAGTCGAGAGACGTCCTCCACAAAAGAACAAAGCCTCCATTCACTCTCATCAAATGCTTCTCTTATTCTCCCCTTCCCTTCCCTACCCCTCGATCTCCTCGGCGTCACTTAAGAGAATGAGCGCGAGACGTGAGCGGACGGACCCTTTGCTCGAGCGTGAGAAGCAAGGTCCGTCCCTCGACGAGCGACGCGACGGGAGGGGACGTCGGGTGGGCAAAGGGCTTCCGCAGCTATTTGTTACCCTCGCGCCCTTGTCAACGCGCGCGCTTCACACCAAAGAGTAGAGAGTTTCAACTCCGCGTGCCTTCGAACGGTTCTTGTCACTCACGTGGAAGAAGAATTTCCAAAGCCACTTTGGCGAAGAGATCTTGGAAAAGACGCGTCTGCTGAGGATATGTCAGTTCAAGGGGGTTCTTATGTGCGGTGGGTTCTCATTTCATACGCATAATTAGGGTAATCACGAAGCCTTAAAGGCATAATGCAACTTTACGCGTATGGATTCTACCTTAACCCTTCAAAGGTCGGGTACCGATCTGTAACACTGACGTTCGGGTGGGGTAGACAGTCACCCCAAAAGAAACCACTTTTTTTCGCGGAACGTGGTCAGATAATTAAAATTATTTCGATATAACTCTCATCCGGGATATCATTTTTATCGTATCACACCATTTTATGTTAAATATATTAGTAATAAACAAGACTAGAGTCTACTAATCTGAATGATGTAATAAAAAGGAATTTCTGTCAAATTTATCACAAAAAAATATTTTCGCATGTTTTTGAGATATTTTCAATTTAATTAGCTTGAAAAAATATTACAATAAGGAATCAATTAAATTTCTGAATCATTAACATTTACCCTTAAATTTTACTCACATTTTTACAAATAAACCCCAGGACGAAGAAAGGCGGCTTGTAAGCCCATAAACATTGGCAATTCCAGTAAAATTAGACGTAATTAGCTCGTCACAGATTGGTGGGAAGGTCCTGAAATTTTAAATTCACGAGTTAAACTTGTGTTTCAGAAATAGATTTATTATTGAATAAGACACGTGGGGTGTTATGACACCCAACACGACCTTCTAAGTTTTAACCTTGATTGTAGCAGCTATATTACAATAATTAATATTTGAAAGAGCATGAAGCTTAATTACAATAAATAAAGCAGTTGACTTACGAATTGCTGTCTTATTGAGTTGCCAATTACAACACCGACGCCAGCATTAGCGATAACAATTTGAAATAATGAAAGATAATTTATTTTAAGTTTAGTGTAGATACACGTTTCATGTTCAAAATAGTTCCCATTCCCCATTTTTGTTTAAGTATTTTAATTTATAAAGGAAAAAAAAATCTTTAAATTTTGTAATGTTTTGCTTTGTCTGACATTTTCTGATTTAATAAAGAGTTCTAGATACAGCGGTGATTTCACATACAGACACTTTACGAATAATTTATATTATTTAAATATTGCAGAATTTTGTAGAAGCACCAACAGTATGAGAATGTGTAAAAGTAAAATAAAGCATAGTGTGTGAAAATAAATAGCTAAATCAAAGTGAATTAAGCATAAATGTGGTTATGATACTTAAAACATGGTGTTATGTAAAGAAAATTTGATACAAATTACGTAATTCTGTCAACGTTTTGGTCTCTAAATAATAATTGATCGTTGAATATGGTATATTGTGATAGTAAATTTTTATAAGATTTTTATAAGAATACTTCGTTCTCAATCACTGAATATATTTTTCACTTCCATAATCCTAGCTTGAAAAAAAATAGTTACGGAGCTGCAGTCTATATTTGTGTAAATAAAAAATATACCCAGTATTATAAAACGAAGTATTAAGTATTTAACAAATATTTTGGTAGCTAACCGTTGTCAATACTATCCATACAATTAATTCGCTTGTAACGAAAGAGGAAATTGAAGGAATTTCCTTATGTGCTTGTACTTTTCAGAGTATTTCCTCATTCATTTCCATGGAATTCTTGGGAACTAATAGAATGGAATATTGATTTTTATTTTATTGTTTTGTTTCAGGTTTTTATGTGTTATATCTTCCTTTCTGAAACAAAAATATAAAACTGAATTTTGTCATTTGTTTTGACATCTTACTGAAGATAGTTCTGTATAAGAAATGTACTACACTGACTAGAAATTTGTATCATGTTGATCTATCAATGACGACATAATGTAAATCAATATGCTTCCGGAAGCAATTAGAATACATCTAACCGTGATTACATATAATCATAAACAGATTTAAATTTCCGTTAGTCTCACGGATACACACGAATCAAAGACAGACTGTTTTCGAGCCACTTTCTTCAATCAAATGAAAGCAACAATGCGAAACACGTGTCGTCGATGCGTATTTTCAACATTTTGATATGCTCCTTCACGGAAATTTAAATTTATATGCGGAAATACTGTGAATTCCTATGAATTTCTCGTATTTATGATTCGTTTTGAAAACCGCAAATATAGTTTTTCTTAGAATTGTATTTGAGAAGAGAAGAAACATTTTAAATTGCTTTATGTAGTAAGAGAACCTATATTATATTTTTACTAGAGCATTTTGTCGTAAATACGAAATTCGCTTTAAAGAATTAGGTGGTATTTGTGATCTGATTTTCTTCTCTACACTGATTTGAGCAACATGATATGTAATTTAATCTTAGAAACACAGAATGACAATGTTAGCATTGCAGTTTTACGTCTTAATTTCATGGCTTTTATTTGGTTGTAGGTTCTTGACTTTCTGCTATCTGGCTGCCTTTAACTGCTGGTTGCTGCTGTGTCCGGCTACGCTGAGCCACGATTGGCAGATGGGTTCCGTGCCATTAGTGGCCTCTATTGGCGACGCCCGCAACCTCGCCACAGCACTTTTTTTCGTGGGATGCATCGTCCTCTTGTATCGGTGTCTAGCGGACTTTGAGGTGAGTACTGAACACTGGTTATCAAGAGGGAGTTTTTAACTGTTTATGTTTTACTTTTTAGTCAGTTTCTCATTGTCAGTCTGATATACGACTTATGTATTTAATATTTTTAATTCTCCTATGATTCATATTTAAGAACAGAAAAGATTGTTTCTAGCCAAAGGATAAACTTTATAGCCCGGATATTACCATTTTGTCATGTGTGTACTTTTTACTTATTTCTGTCTTTCAACGTGTCAACAACAACAACAAAATAAAAATAGGATTGATTCCCAATAGAGTTAGAAAGAGAGAGAAATACGAAGTCTTAAATTTTCTATTCTAATACATCAATGTGTCATAATACAATACTCTCCGTGAAGTTATAGAATGTGAACTTATTATGCTTTCTGTCAGAATCTTAAACGTTTAATGTGTGGTCCCTGATCGATGTACGAAATTATCTTGCTTGCTACAAATACTACTTCAAGTTAGGTCGAAACAAAGTAAGCAAGGTTATTATTTAAAATTACATGTTTTTAGCCGTATTACACAATGCTATGATACAGCAATTCGGCATCCGCTTCGTTGCAGCTTTCGGGGAAATAAGTCCAAATTAAACATTTTGAATTTTCTCTTCCAAACTTATCGACTTGAAAATGTTTTTTGAAATTTGCGGTAATACATATATTAGATATGTAAATTATATACAAAAAATAATTTATTATGTAATAGCTCAAAGTATTCGACTTTATCATGATAGTAAAAAATAAAATTAACAACCATTTATGATAAATAAAATGAATAAACAAAATATTTCCCAAACAACAAACTGCTTATACATTTATTCGGAAATCTGGTAATTTAGTTAGGTTGTATATGCTTTAACCATGTGTAACTTACATAAATTTTCTAGTTAGATTATTTTGTTAAAATAGATAAGAAAAAGGTTATACCTCGTGAACATTAAGTGTGGTTTTGAGGAAATTGTTTCTTCCCCAATACCATCCACCAAAATTAAACATGATTCGAATGGTATTCATTAGTTTCATATTCATATTCAGTTGGGATGAATCGGAGACGTAACTGGGTATGGCGTGAGTCCCAGCGACAAACGCTCTTCGTTTAATTCATTCCATCATCGTTTCATCCATATAACTCATTATCATCTTCTCTGCGTGCACGCAGCTCATTGACGCCCTAAACCTGAACTCGTATAAACATGCCGAAAGGTAATGCATTGTATTATTCACCAGTCCCTTATCTCTCACAGGTATTAAACTCAGATGATAATACTTTCAATGTAATTTTAGTGGACATCATCTACCACCTTATCGCTTTTTTACATTTCAGCAAGTGATTTGCTTTCCAGATCTTTCGGAATTCTAACTCTTCGCCGTTTTCAGGATTAGGTGGCACAATCTATCGAACAGATGTACATCTACTGACAGGTGTCTTCTAAACTGCTATTGAAACTCATAAGCGCATTCTTGCGTTGAAAAGTTCAAATAGTATAAGGCAATGGAAAATAGACACAACAACATAATTATAAACATTAGTTTTACTCGGAAAATGTAATAGATGACCATAAGGAAAATCAAGAGTTTGAAATAGAATTCGAAGACTTAAGCTATCATCTACCGTAGTGAACCGCGCGTAAATGAGAAAAAGTCAGAATGAATAAAAATGCAATATTGTAGAAAATTTGTCTCTAATCCTTGAACTTACAGAATCATATCGGTTAAAAACACGTTAACTATACAACAATTGACTATTGCAATGTCTTATTTCTTATAGAAAACATTTTATACATTTCTGTCTTTTTATCCCGTCATACATAATCAATTATCTTTTTTTTTTAAATTGGACTTGGAAGGATTGTAATTTTACATTTTAATATTTTTTGTTATGATTTGCTTTAAAATACAAATTTAATTTGAATTGTTCTTAGTTTTTCGATTTCACTTAATTTAGTCGTTGGAGGCAGTGATAAGATTAAGTGTGTAATGAGTTGATATTCCCTACGTCACATTACTCACGGTTCGGTATACATCGCAGGAATTAATGTTGTTGTGCCAAATAGTAGTTTGCTTCTATTATGAAGTATATTACGTTTATTTTACCTTCAGAATTCAATACGGGATATTTTTGTCCATTCTTATTTTCTGCTTTCACGCGGGGCCACTGATTAACACAGTCATGTTAGTTTGCGAAATCTTTGCATGAGCCTACAAGTATTCTTGTAGGTAATTAGCAGGGTTATGATTTTAGATGTAAATTTCATTTGAAAAAAGGAAGGGGAAAGGCGCTGAAGTGTTAGAGAAGGGACAAAAAGGAGTTGCTCCTATTCTGATTCATAGAGTTACAAATAAATACATCAACTCATCACTCATCAGAAGATGGATAAAATAGGAAGTAACTAACTTTTTTTTTCCTTTTTGAGTTCTTGCTCTTCCAATTGTTAAATAGCTGTCAGGTACTCACGCTTGCTGAAAATATAAAGGCTTACAATTTGCATGTTCACTGCAAGCTGAAAACTAACTACAATCCATTGAATATTTTGTATTGACGCGTGTATAAATGGAATGAAACTCACGCGCCATATCTCTTGAAAATGATAAACGATTATTAAAAACAACAGTGAAAGAGGCAAAATGGTCACGGTTAGGAATTATGGTCACAATTAGGAGAAAAAGGGAAGAATGTAAAAAAAAAAAAAGGAAAGAGCAAAAAAATTCCTCCTACCTCATCTAGACACAAAATTTCATACTATAGTATATTTCTGTAGAGCTTTAATTCACTCCAAGAAAAATGGTACCCACGTGAAAGTCGTATCCCTGACTGTTAGTCATATTCATAAGACATTCATTTACCCCTCTGGTTGTTAAGGGGTTAGCATGCTTACTCACCACCAACTCACTCCGGATTCAATTCCCTGCGGGGGCCAGAAAAAGATATTGTAGCTTTTCACATTAATTTCCCAGTTCATACAGTTGCAACTACTGAAAAGCGAAGCCTTCTTCTTCAATCCACCTCCCACTATCCCTAGTCTCACTTTTACTAACTACTCTTACTAACTCCTCCACGTGGATTTACCACGTTTTTGGTAAACCCGAGTAACCTGCCCAGCTACTTAGAATAACCCTACCTCCCACCTCCTACCTCCTATCGCCCCATGAAGATAAGCTTCAATACCGTGCTATTTTTTTTTCATTTACAACTACTACAAAAAAAAAAAAAAAAACATAGGAAAATGAGGAAGCAGTTGCATAGCGCATGTGAAACATTCGAGTGCGACAGACCGCTGCGGCATCGCTCCACGACCTCTCCCGCGGCGGCGGCGGCGGCGGCGGCAGCGGCAGCGCTGGAGATGGGAGCGGCGGCTGCGGAGGGCAGGAAGGACGAGTGGGAGCGGGCACGGATCGAGCGGCGGGAGGACGGCGGGGGTGGATGGCGCTGCAGTGCTGGCGCGCAGAAATCGATACTAGCGAGGGGCCGCGTGCCGCCTGCTGTGATGGCAGTGGCAATGACAGTGCGGGAGATAGTGGCGGAGAGAAGATTATGAGCGGAGATTAACGATAAATGTCAGGATTGGAGAAGGTCGAATGATTAACTTCGTCCCCGAATTAATTATTATTTGTATTATTCGTGACGAAAAACTTCAAAATTATGAATAAAATAGAACATTTTAATTCGACAACAATTCAGCTATGAATGTCATACACTTTTACGAATCTATAACTCTACAACTTCAGAGTTTAGGGTGCTATTTCTGTCTTAAATTCCATAATACATCAGTACAAAAGTATTCCTACATCAATGTGAATGCTAAGAAGAATGGAATAATTTCAGAGGTGTTAGTGTTTGCACGTAGAATCATATCCACATGTTAAATTCGGAAGATGTACGTAGTTTGATTTCAGAGAGGGTTGCTACGAGTAATACGATACATGTGGAATGAAGGATCGCGTGAGATGTATGACGGGTGAACTGATTCTATCGGAAATAACACTCTTTAGTCAAACGAATAGAATATGGTTCAGCAACGGAGGTGAGGAGATATGGGATTAACCATCGACGAGACAAGGTTTTGACGCACGCTCCATCAAAACACAGGAAATCCGTATATTCATGTAATGTAGAAATATTCCACCAAAAGTGTTATTCCTACGTCAAAATTTATCAATGAAAGAGTAATCTTTATTTTTGGAATTGATGGTGAGTAGTTTTAACTTTGGAGACAGAACTACTACTGTGAAGTAAGGTGTACGTGGAAATATTGAAGATAACAATTAAGTAATTAATAAAATTATGATTCGCTGCCAAATAAATTAAATATAAGGATCAGAGACAATGTAATAGCTCAACCATGGCGTATAAATCACACGAACTGTTCACGAAAAATAATAACTTGTAAAATTCATTAGTGCTTGACAAATACCACATACCTCACTTAAATAACTTGGTCCACCGGAACATTCACTTAACGAATTTAATATGCAACATTTTGTTCTTTAGTAATTCTCTATAAACCACATTACTTGTAGAAATTGCAATATCCAAATAAACTATAAAATATTTAGTGTATTTGCTTATTTATGTAACGTCTTTGCTCTTCCAATGCTGTCACACTACAAGAAGAACGTCTAAGTGTAGAAGGCAATTTAAAATATATTTCTAATTATGAAAGAAATATTACACTGATAATTGTAACACTAATTCGAGGAAAGTATCTGTGTGATAGTAAATAACTTTTGAATAGTAGCTTAAAATGCCGGAGTATTAGGTTTACGAAAAATTACATTTTAGAAATTAGGTATATTGATAATTTGAAATAATGTTCATGAAGTTTTGATAATATACAAATTATTTTATTTATTGCCTGAAAAATTAACCTCTTTGTGAAGATTTGTATTTCAAGCAGTATTTTTATCATATTGAATCAATTTCGTAATCTTGCCTAAACTTTCTTTTAAGAAACACCAAGCTCACTAATTAAAGATATATTTAGTCTTGAGGTAGATCAACCTACTTTTGAATAAGTATTTACAATAAGGCACACGCAAAATGATTCACTCGTAGTAATTGCTTTCATAATGACAGAGAACCATGCCTAATGAAACATACTTCAACTTGTTTAATTACCCTCTGTGAACTCATTTATCATATGATAGACCTATATCTTGTGTGCGTGGTTCAAAGCGCAACTGTTAATGAACGAAGAGCCACCTAGCGCTCTTTGATGGTGAACCTGATGATTAAAGACGACACTCTCAAACTCTAAACTTCCTTCACGAGCATGGATTTAACGAGAAACGACCTACTTTTTAGCTTGCGGAAGTAATCCAGCTTAATTGTTGATTACATATCCACTGAGGAAGGCAGGGAAATTATCTCTTTCTTTTAGTTTTAGAAATGTTACAGCAGCCCTGTTCAACCTTTAAAATATAAGAGCGTACCCAGACTCATAGATCTGGGAGCGTGGGTGCCATATATTGATGTAAATAATGATGTTAAGAATAATAATATTAATAACCACAATAATAACACCATTCATTATTAATTTTCTATAATTCCAACTGGAAAAAAAACTAAATGGACTGATTTATTTTAATTTTCTGTACTTTCATTGGTGTGAAATCTGACTGTGCATATTTGTTTTAAGTAGCATTTTGACATATATCGAAGTTATAATGAAAAATAAAAACCTAAATTTTGGAATATGTCGAAGTACAATGCCAAAACATTTATCCCCAATTTTTAAAAGAATTTTTGGTAGTGTCATATGAAGTTTTTTTCAAATTTATTGAATTTATTATAATTTGTATTCATGTAGGAGGGGTCCCAAAGAATAGGTCGTGGGCTCAAGACTCCCGCAGGCGTTTGACAGTGTTGTTAAAGCGTTACGGAAAGAATGTCTTTCCTTTTTCCATGAACTAAAACTGAATATTCTTAAATTTAAAATATTCCTTTTATTTACGTGTTTTATCACGAACACTTACATGTATGTTACATCACAATTTTTTTTTCGTGCAAACAACTAAGGAAGGAAATTTCAAATTCTATCCACGTCCATGAGAAAAATGAAATAGATTTTGCGATGAAAGTCTACAGATAATTTGCAATATATCGGAGGATTCTACTCAATTTTAAGCTTACGCAATATTTTGATTGTAAACATCACGAAATATGGTTATCATAGAGATGATCACTAAAGATGATAAAAAAAATACTGCTAATAAGTAGGGTTAACCTTATTTTTATCATTGCGTGAATGATGAAATGGTATTTTGTGCATAAAGTTACCATCAATTTGCGGAACAGTCAATTAAAAGAAAATTCAGTTTATAGGAAGTTAAAATGGATAGCATATTTACCTTCAAACAACATATATGTAAATAAATGAACTAATTTAACAAACTTGGTAATTGTGGAGCTTTAGCAACATTATCAAAGCATGATAAATTAAAAGTCGTTTTCATGTTGCTCATTTCTAATACCAATAAAGAAATGAGCAACATGAAAACGACTTTTAATTTATCATAATTTAACAAAAGAGAGTTGGCTCAGTATACCTTTTCCTTGGAGAATAAATTGTATGAATAAAATTGTTTTAAATCATAAATATTTCAATGAAATAGTAAATATAAAACCTATAGTATATTTAAATGTTAATTATAATACTTATTTATTAATATTATAAAGATATTCCAAAATAATTAATTATTGCCAACTAAACATATAAGTTTCAACAATCGGATACAAAAACATAAATAAATATTCGAGTGCATAATCGTACGCAAACATTCAAGGGGAAAGAGTGGAAGTCCTGATAAAAGCAAACACACCCATAAATAAAGTAACATAATTTGCGATCCTATTTGATGATCCAATCACATTTGGGTAAATACTCGTACTTTGATGTAACATATTACAAAATAATTTAATATTAAATTAGGATAAAAACGTCCAATAAAAATTTAAATTTATAGAAAGTATGCGGAAATTATCGAGAAAAGAAAGTTTTATTAGTTCAATAGCTCATGTTTGTATTTATTCCTTATTATTCGAGGGAAAAAGTAAAAAAAAATCTTCACGGAAAAGAGATTAGTTTTGCATAGTTTTTTTTAAATTTATATGAAGCTTCACCTGCTACGACCTTCCAATAAATCTATCCAAGGAGAACTTTCAATACAATGTTGTATTGCATTTTTCCCTGAAAAACTCCCGATTTCGTCTTATATTTCCAATCATACGGCAGTATCCTTTTTCTTCTCTTCAACTATTGTATTAACATGTCATCTGATTCTGGTTACTCTTTCGAATGATTCTTCGTTCGCATTTTCTCGCAGAGAAGCTACTCATGTTTATACATACCTCTCCATTGTCCCGAGTGTTCCCTACACAATTCTTCTGTGAACTTGTCTCTCTAAACCTTGTCTTCATAAATTAGATACAAGCATGAGCTTCAAGAAATCAACCAGTTATATAAGAGCAATTATATTTGTTTCTATAAGTGATTTAGTTGATCTTCTTCAGGACACCAAGATACACATATTGCTTGACGAATTTAATGGCATATCAGCCAATGGGGATGGAAATCATGCCTTTGCATGGGATGGAAAAGCAGATAATTTTCAAGTACTGGTAACAATAATTCGCTTCCCTTCGCTGTAGGCTCTTGATATTATAGATGTTTCAGAGTGTCAGCGTTCCGATCAATAGACAAGTTCACCACCGGAGTATATACTCTGAAGTATGAAGAATTTTATTACTTACGGTATTAATTTAAACCAAGACCGATTGCATAAGAGATCAAACAATTAAATTATTTGTACAAATAAATTAATTAATTAAATTATCTGGCTATCCATTTAAAATTAATTATTGCCTTACCAGTAAAATAAAATTAGACAAATACGTACATTTAAGAAATAACCAACACAATTCTGATAATGTATTCAAACATAAAATATTATATACATTATTTACTGTCATTGAAGCTTTATTATTCGTTTTTGAGATTGTTGATCAGAAAAGATATCACTATATGATTGTTAAAGCGAAGGACTGTCTGATTTTCTAATGAAAAAAGTTCTCCTCTGATTCTGTGCGTACTGTGCACGTCAATGCATTCTGATAAAATAAGAAAATGTAATTCAGGAGTTAACAAAATAATTTTCCCTGCAATTTTCTCCGGTTTATTTTATCAAATTATTTTATCAGATTTTATCAATGAACACAAAGTTTGGTGGTTTTACGGATGGGTTTGAGTTACATATTTTTTATATCAGATCTGTGAGAATGGATAGATAAATACACCACTTCTTAGACATTACCAAATTGTATTTGATGTCTATATTTTTACGTTAAGGCATTGAAGGCAATCTGTGATTTTTGCGTCATGTTTCTCATATAGTATTATTGAAGGTCAATAGTTGGCAAAACGTATACTCAAAACGTCACCAGAAATAAAATATAGATAATTAAAATCAAGAAAATTTAGGAACTAATAGATTGAGCAGGATTAGTGACCTAAAGATAGTGTATTTTCAGTTGATATTCAACTTCTTTCAAGGACACGAAAAATCGTGAAGGGATTCCCAACCTCCTCTTCAATGAAAGAGTGTTAGATTTTCAGATGGATTTTTTATCATCTCAAATCAATATCAGTACTGACCTTAATTTCCACGATCACTCATCTTATCTCCTCTTCATTTATCCCGAACAATGTTTTGGACATGCAGAAATTGAAAAAAAAAATTTTCAAAAAATTAGAAAGAAAATTTATGATTGTGATTTATTAACAATGTTTACTGTCAAAAAAGCAAATACAAACTGTTTTTTAGCTAGGTGTTATAATATCAGATACATAGGTGGCTATGTTATAAAATAACAGAATACCAACATTATATTTTAATAAAACACAAACACGTTATTTCACAAATTTATTAATTAAACGATAAATATTCAAAAAAAGGTTTATTAATCGTAGCTACTGAAATAAATCTAAAATACTATTTAATATGATTAAAAATATCTACTTAAAACAATGAGAAACAAGGAAAAGACGTTGAGGTGTTTCTTGCGATATATTAAAAAATGTTGCTGAATATATTGAAAGGTAAGATCATATAAGTTCGTGAGAGGAAGAAAAAAGATGTGATCGGGGGCCATGCAATAAATTACTGTATATATAGATTCCGAGGTCGTCAAATAATCAGTATTTAAATGTCCCAATGCAATCTTAACTATGGTAGATCGTGCAAGTTCCGTTCTACAACAACCGACTATGTTGCACTACGGAGTAAAGCAGAAGAAACAGTAGAAGGTGGTTGTCGTGTTCAAGGAGGAAGCAGAGTCTGTGGAGATGGGAATGGACTGTGCTCCACCGGAAGTTATATGCTGCAGCTGTGATTCCATCCGGACCCACTCCCCCTCCACCCCTACAAGGCTATTTCCACGATGCGTTCCAGCATGAGATGGGAAGAAACGGGAGATCACAAGAGGTTCTCTGGAAACACCACGGTACACCGACTGTTTTTATATTGGACAGAAAAAGCAGAATTTTGATGTTTTCTATATGTTTTATTGAAATCATCCAAGATTTATGAGCACACATTATATATATATATATATATATANATTAAAAATAAGATTTGACCCAAAACAAAGAATAATTACTATATATAACCTGCTTATGATTATTATGCTTATAGTGAACTTATTCTGTATACTGTGCATCCTTTTTGTGAGTCATATCAACATTTCTGCAGATAACGAGTTAATTAATTTTCTTCGGAAATTATAACTTAAGGAGTTCGTGGGTTACACTGTTCGCATTCATTCTCTCACACTCTTTCTTCTTCTTTTTTTCCCCTTTTGCATCGTATACCGTGTATCGATTGACTTTCTCTTCTTAATCTTCTTCTCCCTTTCTTTCAATCTCCACCGACGCGCTCCCTGAACACGGGCACCTCGTCTCACCACAACCTCGTAACCTTTGTTCTCCTCATCTCTCTTTCTCGCCCTTATACGAGGACGAGGATCGTCTTCGATGCCACTCCACCTCTCTCCGTGAAAATATTTCGTAGAGTGACGCCTCCTACAGTGCCAACACCACATTTAGATACTCTTCCGTCGCAACCACCCACATCCCCGTCTTATTTCACCAACGTACGAACCTGTTTCAGCCATTATTCTCTTCTAGATTTGCCCCGTCTTGTGAATCTCATTACTTCTTCTCATCATTATCCACTTTCGCCATGATCAATCCTCTCCTCCTCCCATCGGAATCCTTGACGTTTCGTACTCACACCTCCTACGCATTCTAAGGCGCCTCACTTCGTGTGCGAGTTGTTTTCCGCAGATTCGAAGCAGCATCGCTGAGATTTGCTCTGGGTGATAGCTTTTGATAGCTTTTACATGTTGAAAGTATTGTGGTATTTGTTTGGGGTTGGAGAAGGTGGTAGAGGGTGAAAGAAAAGGGGGAATTGAATCGATAGATGGATCTGTTCTCGATAACATATGAAAAACAAAACGTGTGGTTAAACAGAGTTGTGATCGGAGATGGAGACGATTCTGTGACGGAAAGGTAAAACTGAGACAAAAAGTAAAACTGTGGGAAGATTTTTGTTGTGAGGCTAGAGTTTCGTGGTCATCAGAGCGATTGAAATGCACCAAGGATAAGCGTATACGAAGTAATTAATGTGGAAGAATGAGTAAAAGTTCAGAGTACATTAGCATCGATGAGAGGTAGACGGTATATTAAATGCTGAGATTGTGCTCTAAACCGATTAGCACCGAAAAATAGGAAAAAACTAAGAAATAGGACGAATAATTACAACAAAGAGAAGTGGATAATATTTCAATATTCGTTAGTATTATTGTTTAATATTTCAATGTTGTTATACCATTCTGGACCACTGGTATTACAAAGTATTATCTTAAAGAATAGGTTGAAAGAAAAAAAATCTATATAACTATCCCACAATTCGGATAGAATAAAGACAAATCTATATTCTATCCATCATTAGAGCAAAAATACAAAATACAAAACAAAGGATATTTCTACAACTAGACTAGAGCTTGTTATAGATTGTAGATATATTTTATCTTTTTATGTATTCTAGTTCTGAGAATGGGTATAATATATACGGAACGTTGGCGAGTTATGTTGTGATTTTAATCCTGTTATGAATTGTTTTTGGATATAAAGTAGATGTCCAAGTCTTATACCACGAAACATCGAATAAATAAATTAATGTAATGAACTAGCAAATGTTTTGTATTTACGTTAATAGCTGGGAGCAAGAAACTAGGAAAGCAATAGATGACAAGTCAACTCACGTGTAATTTCATGGAGATTTACTTTACAAATGAAAGTTCGTATGTATTGGGTAATTTACGAGGCAACTTCGAGTATTTACGAGACAAAAATTGAGTAATTTAGGAGATAAAAATTTACAGACGGTAGTATTCAAGTAGAATAAGTTGAAAATATTCTTCGAAATCTGTTCGGACACGTGGTTGGATGTGGAAATAAAATCTTGAACCATACCGTCTCAGCGACGATATGTTTTGCAATTAGACTTTTGCAACATTGTTTGAGTTATGGTGTGTTTTCGTCGTTTTAATTACTTTTTTTATCGAACCATTGTAATTCATGAAATTGATAGGACATTTGACGCATGAAGAGGCGTTGAGATATTTGGCTGATTCTATAAGAGAGCGCGTATCGTTTTTTTATGAACAGACACAAAAACTACTTTTCTTTTCTTTTAAACGAGTCTTGCCACATAGCTTTTATAGTTTACTCGTGTGAACGTCATTTTAATGAAACCAAATAGTCGAAGGTTAACGAAATAAAGACAAAACGCATTTCGCTTACAGGAAGGGGTATTAATGAGTCGATATTAAATTCCATGCAACTGCTTCTATTTTATTTGTCCACTTACGTGAGAAAGAGGAATACATTAACTTCAGTTGAACAAGTAATGATAAACTACTTTAATTAATTTTATTTATGACTATAAACAAGTATTGTAACATATTTGTTTCTTCAAGAAAGATTTTTCATATCTTTGCTCTACACTGAACAGAAATAAAAAGTTTGCTTGCCAATGTTTCTTGTTCATTTTTGGGTGATAGTATTTATGCACTTTTAATATTTTCCAAGAATTTTCTGTTCAGAGCTTCAGGGAAATTGAATTATTTCGATTTCATATAATAAATTTTCGAATATTTTGCATAGCTCCAAAGGTATATTAGTTTATTACCCAAATCTTACATTTTCGATTGGCTTCATATCAGGATCCTACATCTTCTTATCAGACGTGATTTGTTTAATATTGTTTTCAAATCGGGATGGCGGGAGTTCTGTATCCTACTCCCTGATTTTGAGTTAGATTTTCCCTCGCCCATTCCAGGAAAATGGTAGTTCGGTACCTTTTAACTCTCTGTCAATCGAAAATGTCTCTTTACCATTCACCATTTTAAGCGTATTTAGGTGGAATAGCAGACATCACTATGTTGAAAATTAATAAATTAAAAATTTATATGCTTTTTTTAGTACACGAGTTTTATATTTTGTCCACACCACGTCTACTGTGACAAACCCCATTAATTCATGTACTTCGTTGCATGTCATCATTAATGCGCCGCAATGAAAATTACGCTTCTGACAACTTTTCCTTGTGATTAGAACTCAAATCACAGACTACATTTAAACTCGATTTCTTTCCTCTTCTCTCTTTTACTTCTCTATCATTGAACCAATCTTCTGCACCTCCCACCGAATGCCTGCTGCCTTAACCTCCCCCTACTTTGTACACTCTCCTTCGTCGCTTCCATTTCTTCACGATTACAGCTCCTTCATTTGCATTTTTTTTTTGCGAGGAAATGACCTGGATTACGCGTCCCCACCACTTCCTCCTCTTTTCCTTTCTATTTTCTCCCGCTGTCCCTCTACTTCCTTTCTGCTCGCAGGTGCCATTTCCAGAAGGAAAGAAGGCGTCTCCTAAAGATCATAACAATCTTATCTTGGACTGAGCGAGTACGTTAAAGAATTATCAAGGTAATCTCCTTAATGGAGTCGAGGACGGGGATCCCCGCTCTCGCCGTCGCTGTCGTAAACATCCTCGTGTGGAGTCGCGGTGGGGGTGGGGGGGTCGCAGAGCGAGCTCCGGGAGGAGAACTGTCTGCAGGATGGTGGCAGCTGCTCTGGAATGCGACCTCGTCTGCGGGTTATGATCGGGTGACGAGCGTGCGTGGAATAGTTGAGTCTGGCGCAGACTCACTGCCGAGGAATTTTACTCGACTCATCGAACTTATCGTGCATGATGAGGCTTACGGATTTGAGAATTTCGATAGATGCGAGTTTATTACAATGGAATGGTAAGATTAATAAAAGATTTGGGAAGAATGTTACTTTACTGTTGAATCAATTCTCTTTGAGTATTATGTACAGACACAAAATAAATAAATGGATTGGTATCAATGGGTCCGTTGTCTCCTCACAAGTCAGGTACCAATAGTAGTCCTACATGAGACAAGTATATTGTATATATTTGTATGTTGTGGGATGAAGTCCTGGATGATGATGGTGCAATACGGATAGGGTAATGGTCCCATATTGTAAAACATATTATTTTATTTGGGTAATTATATTTTAACTATTTTAATTCTTAGTAAAAATAAGCAGTAAATTTATGTAATGTATTAGTTTTTTTCTTGTTATCCTCTTGGTACACCCAAAGTAAAGCAGAAGATATGGCGGTGCAAAAGTGTGTATTTATTGACCAATTCTCAAAAACCAATACATTTACTTCAATGCACATAGTATTTCATATATCCAGTTTTATTTCATCAATCATTTTTCACAACTTTTCAAAATCATTTTCCGTGAACTAATTCACTATGTCCTTCCACAAAACAAGGAGATTTATGTCCATGACAATTTTTCTTCGAAAAATATTAACACGTTAATAAATATAACCATCTAGAATCTTTAGTAATTTATGATATTATATCCTATGATATCTGATATAATCGAGAAGAAAATTATTCAGTTCTGATAATCAATTAATACATGCACAATTCACTTAAAAGAACATACGAAATACTCAAACATTGTAGTTAAATTAACTTATTGGAAATAGTAATACCATCACATTTAAAATTAATAAACACAAAGTAGGAAAATTTTTATATGATAAAAACGGGCATGCGAAAATAGCGATAAGCAAGAAATCGAACTCCGGATTTACCGCTTTGATCACTGCACATATTCGCATTCCATAACTGAGCTCCAAGGTATAGTTGTGTAGCGGTGAACATTCCCGCAATCAAAGCAGGATATACCGGGTTTGATTCCCCTCTCATCATCATTTTCCCTATTTTCATCTGTCCATTGTTATGGTATATTCTCTATGTTTAATAACACAGGATAATGCATAAAAAATCGTTGAGATGAAGTTGGTTGGAAAATACAGCACCTCTATCACTGCAGTTACATCATTAAATAATGCATATTATATATGTATAGGTTAGGTGGGTGACATGAACACATTACAGTTCCTGTTCAGAAAGTATATTTCATGCTTACAACGATTGTGTTCAGGTACACCGAAACAGCCATCGTTATATTTTAAATTTCCCAAAAATCCAGTGTCATTCTATGAGTTGACGAATTATTAAATGAAAGCAAATGAATGGTTATCATGCATTAGCAATAGAGGAGAATCAAATTTCGTGTCATGGGGCAAAAGATGGATTTCTGACATTAGAACTACTTTTTCTCTGAGTTAAAGAAAAGAAAGATAACAAAATTCAACCAAAAACTCTGTACAACTGCGAATGCTTTAGATGTTTTTCAAACATTCTCTCTATTTTCATTTTATCTTTGGTAAAATAAATCGCCCGAAGAAAATAAATGTTAACTCTTCTTTTGAATTACGACTAAGTGCTTCTTGGTATCTTTCTATTAAAAAGTATCACAAATTGACGTCGTAACGAAGACTCCCCTTCAAATCTGTGACGCGTCTCGTTTCCCTGCGATGCGAAACGGCGTACGCACGCGCGCGTCCCCTTTGTTCTCCATTCATCAGGAATAGCTCTTCCGGGGAGATATCTTAAAGGCGTTACGGCTGCTAATCCCAGAGCCTGAGAATTTACGGCTTGAGCGAGATGTGTCGCATTCTTTTAAGCGCGAATCCGCTGCAACGAGACTCCTTCGGGTGCTCGCCTCCGTCGAAGTGATATATACGACTTCACGCCTGCTGCTATTGCGGATTTAACGCGCGCGATGTTGTCGAATTTCCTAGCTGCCTGCAGAAGAAGTTGAAGATTTATTCGTGGAGGAAACGGATGTTTCGATCTCAAGGCTTACGGTGTGTAAATGGGTATTTGAGAATATTAGGTCTTGTATGGGGTAAAATTATAGGTTTCGCGACACTTTCGTACACTTATCTTAACCGGCATTTTCCGCTCTTCTGTGAGAAGAGATTCGTTCCTATTTGACATTTATTGAACCTGCGAGTGCAATTGGAATGAGATTAGTTCACTCATGCGGTGTTATTTCTTTTGAGATCGCATTAAAGACCCCATCTTTCCTACTTTCGGTTACGTTGTGTTAAGAAAGAAAAATAGCTCTCGTATGTGCAAATTCAAAAACAACAACATACGTTTGTTTCTAACAGCATACATTTATCATTAAATCTTTTAGATGCAAACCTCACAAAATAGACATTAACAATTATTTATTAATTACAATAAAAGTACAACATATTTGTTTCCTTTGCCATGAATTGTGTTAAGAGGATTAGACATCCAGTCACAAACGTATATGACTTACGTGAAGAAAAATATTGAGTAACAGTTGGTTTAGTGATCTGATGTGAGTTTTGGATTCAAATCTTCTATCCGGTTGCTTGGCCTACTCAGCCTGTAATAAGCTGGGTATTGAAGACATGAGCAAGAAACATATATGGGTCTTAAACAATGTGTATTCTCCTTATTGCCGATGAATAAACAACAATATTCAATGAATCTCATATCACGTGTGGAGAATGCACAAAGCAGAACAAATAACCGTAGAAAGATGCAACATTCAACTCAAAACAGAAGGACGAGTTAATATGTGTAAATACCGGAAAATTTTCCAAGGGTATTATTATCTTTCGACTATGGGATCATCTTGCATTGCCAAGACAAGAATGCAGTATAAGACAACAACTTACAGAAAAAAGGCGTCCTGGGTTATATTAATACGGGTGAAATTTTGTCATTGACACATTGATACTTTTTCCTACCGGATCGACTCCAAATATTATGGGGGCTTCTTTTATCACTCTTCTGATGTGCAACGGTCTTAGCATCAGTTTGAACTTTAACTGATAATCAACTTACTTGGTTAGTATCATTTTCACTTATCTATTTATTATCAGCGAACCATGGATGAAATATTCTTATTAAAAAATATCAATTTCTTCATAAAATATGATGTTGGTAAGTGATTATTCTTGAATTAAACCACGACACCTCGTCTAAAAGTTGAAGTTGTAATGGCTTTAAAGCTAAAACTGGAACTCATTTTGTATTAAAAAGTTTAGCTCCGTAAATTATTTAGTTAAATGACAAAACGTTGTTCAAAAATACACTTCCAATTTTGTTTCCACAAAGAGAGACGTTGCTTTGACAAAAAGAAATATTGACAGGTGATATTGGCTACGGTGGGTGTATTTATTTCGACTACTTCAGGCTACAGCGACTGGCGTTGTCACAAATGATTAGCGTTTGGCGGTATTCTGCCGGGTGCCTTTTCCTCGTTTGATGTTTCATCATTAACAGCTGTACGAGCATTTTCCGTCGTGTTTCGCTTCGCTTTTATTGAAAAAGAGACGTCGATGTTTACAACCTATACCATTTCTCTGTTTTGATTCAGAATGAATTTGATAAGTATCAAAAATATAAATGAGTGTGTTGAATAGTGTATCATATACAATAAAATAAATAATTCTAAAATACTTGTCTGTGATTGATTGTGATCCGGTACGAGATAAGATAAAAGAGTATAAATCAAATATAAAATTACATTATCACTCTTATTAATTACTTTTCAAACCCAGAAAAGATAAACATAAATGACACATATCATACTTGTAACACGTACAAAAAATTAATTATGTTATGTTGAATGAAAACGGGAGACGGGACCGGGGTTCGGTTACCTGGCGGTGAGGTTCACCGCAATCTAAGAGATTTCTATGTACAAAAAATTATTACAAAATTTGTTTGTAATAATTTGATAAATCAATAATCTCACTTTACAGTTAACACAAACGCATGCGATAACGTATTTTACACGTATTTTAACTCTATAACGCAACCTACATCGAAAACTGTATTTGAATGCTCATAATACTAAGCAATTTTTTCGATTCACCATTTCCAATACAGATTATCATTGTTTTTTTTTTAAATCTTTGCCATTAACTTCCGAGACCATTTAACTTGCTTACATTGTATTTACTAAAATGTAACTACCATCTGAAATATTTTTGTAGTGATCTTTTGCTTACTTTGAGCGATGTTTCAGTATACGCGGCAAGCGAACTGAAAATGTGTGTTATTCACTTCAATACCTCACAACATATAACTCTTTTAAAGTTTTCTTAAAAAATCGTATTCATATCTTTCAGAACAATTTATTTTACACAGAATCCCTATTATTGTTGTAGTTGAGTGTTACTGTAAAAGATTTCTGGAAGGACTTTCATGGAAGTTTTTACCTTGTCTTTTATATTGTCCCTGGAATTCCCATATTTAAAGGAGAATTTATAATTTGTAAAAACCGCACGTTCACTTGACTCCCGTATTCAAACTGTTAATACGTTATACAGATACGTAAGTTCGTGCAAGGGAAGGGGATGGGCTTTTGAAAGCGCATTCTAGCATAAAAAATCCGAGAGGAAGACACGGAGAAGTGACGTCACGGTGATCGGTGGCAGTGAACCTGAACATCTTCTGTAGTAGTTTTCATTTCTTTTCTTCGATTCGCCAAAATGCCATGTGATGCCTTGACTGAAGAGCGTTTTAGTGTAATTAATAGTCATAGTGAGAGAAAGCGACCACGTAAAGCTCGAGATCATTGGCTGAATATTGCAGTGTCGAAGGACGGACAACACGCGGTGCTGTACTGGGGCAAGTGATACCGGCTCGACCGATACGTGATCGGTATGACGCAAATATTAATTTGTAAGTAGAGCAATACATAAAATTTACCAAAAAATATATCGCATGGTTACAAAAGAGAGTATGTACTAATTTTGGGTACAATGATGTATAGTGAATGGTTTTTATGCAAACTTTTGAATTTAGCTAATATTATTTTGTTTGTAAGAGTTGCTATGCAAGTATGTGCTAGAAAGTAGGTGAAAATTTTTGAACTTGTCTGATGATTTATAGCAAGGAATTTAAAAGTTAATTTTTACTTTTTTAATTTATTTGTTTATTCTTTTTTAATTTTAAATGTTGTGTGCAACCTTTAATTTTATTCGTGGATGGCAGTTACTCCTCATTGAACAGGCGTATATCTGGTGAAGCACAAGGACTAGTCAATCATTAGATAGGTCCAATCATACACGACAATGTGATGAAAGTGTAAGCTAGTACGATTACATAATGTATTCTTTTTTGTGACATGTAGGACAAAAATAAACCGTTAAAACATTTTCTTTGATAATAATTGAAGACTTAATTTTATTTAAGTTATTTTTATTCCAGCACATATGTTTAAGATTTTAATAATACTTAATTTTTTAGACATTAACTTTCGAAATGATCAATGTTTATTTTCTCCGTATAATTTTATTGTTTGATAAAATTATCAACATATTTTAAAATGTGAAATATTTCTACGAACCTTTCGTATCGACAAAACTTCGCACTTTTCTATAAAGTGTAAACACCCTCATTTAATCTTGATAAATTAAGCAATCAATTCCTTCTTACAGAAATTATTGAAGAAAAATTTCTTCTCTATTGTTCACGTTACTCTGAGTGGATGAATAACTAACTCCTTTGCTTCCCTTTTGTCACTTAGATCCGTTCTCTCATTCCCCCGCACCTACTTACATCCCCATGGTATTCACGCGCACGCGATGCGTCCATTTGTACCCGTTGGCGCTTTACATAGTCGAATGGCGTTGAGAAGCCGACTACCCCTGCACTGCAGGGGGTGCGGCTTTGGGGGATACGTAGGTGCTGAAGGCTCAAACACTACCTTTTATGTGGTCAATTTGTATCATTGGTTGTCTAGGTGCTAGATCTGAGTTTGGATTCAGTGAACGAAGTGGCGACAAAAGATAATACCGTATCGTAAATAGGAATAATCAAATGCAAAATACATGCAACAAGAAACTTGACTAGAATTCGGAATATAAGTTTTGAAATAACATTGAATAGACCATTGTGAAATTACATGAATACTGTTTATAATGTGACAGTTATAACTGTATTCATAAGAATGGATTTCGTTTCTTCTGATAGTACGCAATAACCCTTTCTTAATTTTCTTAATAATTTCTTAAATATTAAGCTTTCTGTGATATAATGATCAGCAGGTATCCTTAACCTTTTCGGAACACATGAGATAAAGAAGATTTTATTTAAGCACAACAAGGACGTCGTTTAGCTGTGTAAACAAATGTTTTTCGAGAGAATCCGAAACAGGCTAGTCGCTTCTAAACCTAGGAGGGGACAGCGTAGGTGACGTGAGAACTGTTGCTAGAGACAAGAAATCTATAAATCATACAAAAGTATCATTGTCCTTGTGTGCTATATTTTGCCAATAACAAAAGTTGATATGAGAGTGCGTGGATACGGTGCTAATTGATAAGTAGTCAAACAAAATCAATGGGAGCCTGTATTTCTTCCCGGTTACAGGTGGAGAAGTTTTTTGACAGTTAAGACCAGAGAAAAAAGGTGACGAGCAGGAAATTGAACCCCGGATCTGATGTTAGAGACCAGAAGACATGAATGGTAATTGTGTGCAGTTGTTGAAGGTTGACGGGTGGTGTAGAGGTCAACACCCTTTTGACCATATCAGGTGACCTTGAATTCGATTACTGGTTCGTTTTTATCTGGTTGTAGTTCTTACTGTATTAAAGAGATATGATCCTCGTATTGCCGAGCTACCAAGACGAGAGAGCTGAAATCTAAATAAAAAAAATCAATACATTCATTTTCATTTTATTTATTGATATCTCTAACCCTGTTCCTCAGCACATAGCCATTACCAGGGTTCACATGTCTTATTGGCTATTCCTACCATGTCTGATTTTGTTCACCAAGTCGGTGCTGTGAACACTGCGATAATATTATTTGAAATCATCATCGTTCCTGTAAACAAATCTCTCTTCCGCACGCCTACGCTCCTGGGATGATGTGATTTCGAAATTGGATCCTGGTTTGTTTCCAATTTCATCTGGCTTGAGTCATCATCAACCTTACGTACGCCTTCTCAGAACAAGTCAATCCATTGGTAGGTTTTCCTTTCCTTGTTGTGAAGGTGACATCATTAGGAAAGAGGAAATGTTGACAGTTTTCACACTATCATATCCAGGGATCGTTGTTTAGAATAGTAGTTAGAGATAAATCAGAAAAAGAAAGATGGAAATAGTGCAAAATATATTCCCATTTTAGAATATAATTTGAAATCAATTTACCGATATTGTATATGTGGTGTCTGGAGAAAATTTGTTCGCACATTTGAATGAGTAAATGTTCGTGCGAGAACTCTAAAAAAACATCCCAACAAAATTGTAAGTATTCGAAGATGAGAAACATCTGTGAACACTGTTGATAATTTTCCAAATTGTCATATTACCATTGGTAAAAAAAGCAATTTGGTTTATTTTTCGTACAGATGTTTCTCGGAGCTGCTACTTAAGAGCCGTCAATGGTGAGCAGCGTCGTTATTACTTTATACTTAAACTTTCCGCGAAAATGAAAGGAAGATATCAATTCAAAGAAAAAATTACCAAAAGCTATCGTGCATTGAAAAGTACTATCTCATTAAACCTAAATATTCAAAATTAAATTTTTCTTTTGTTATATTATTCCTAAAAGAATTCTCAAGATCCTTATCTCCCAGAAAGATACATTAATTCTACTTTTTTATATTGGCAGCAACACATTTGTTATCATACCAGATTTGATATATTATGAATTTGCTTCGTCATTCGTCTGAATTGTAAATTTAAATTACATACTTTAATTTTCTCTTTTTCTTCATAGAATAAAACAAGTTTTAATTAATTTCATGAATTACAGTTTCAAATATATATCACGTAAGTTAAAATATTTGTATGTACGGTTTATCTCACTCATTGTGCGTCAGCGCCAGAGGCAACATATTCATCATGTGCACCTCGAATGCACAGCACTGTAATCACCCCGGGCGTCCCTGTCCACGTCTATAGTCCCCATGTGGTCCTCATTGTTTCTTTAAATGCAAATTAACAGCGCAACATTCATATTTAATAATGAAATTCATGATGATGAGTTTTGATGTTACACCAAATTACTATCTTTGCAACTTGTTTTATTGGTTACCTGGACACTAAAAATATTTCGAAAATTATTTAAGGTAGGTAAATGTTTTGATATTTTCTTCATACCTTGTCTTTTTAACGTTATAAACGCACAAAAACTATTTTTTTCTTATGTGAGACGCAAAGGGAACGTAACTATAAGAATATCAAATGTAAGATAGGTATATACTCTTTTTTTACTGATTTTGAAATAATAAACCAGAAAAATATACAAATAGTATATCACTCATTAATAACTACCCGAAATATTTTATGTACGTTTTAAGAGTAGAAAATAGTTTATAAAAGTACATACAAAAAAGACAGGAGAGTTTTCAAAAGATACTGCGAAATAAATCATTGCGAATTTTTTATCATATAAGATCAGCGTCGATATTACGTTAACTTGTTATACATAGCGGCTATTTTTAATATTGGAAGGAGAATATTCTTCAATGTAAAACATCATCTAACGGCAACTGGGGATGTGTCGGTTAGAGACACCAAAGGTCGATAGTTTGACGACTGCCGATGGATGTATCGAGGGCTGACGACTAGCGACTGGACAGAGACTGGACAAGTGGGGCTTTCCAGTCACAACCACAAAAGTTGACTGTAGTTCTTGGCTGACTGTAGTCAACTTCGGTCAGAAACGCGAATGTAATGCAAAGTGGTGCAGAAGTCGACTTCTGGGTTCGCGTATGAGCGTTGGGTTACTGAAATGCTTTTTTGTGGGGCTAACAGTCACAAAATGCTTAATAAACAATGATTACTTGGCAGTTCTTTTAATTCGAATCTTCTGACTAGACTCAATTCTCATCCTCAGCGAAGTCAAGCGAAGTTGACTACAGTGAAGTATTTTCATGAATGGAATGCTCGCAAAGTTGACTGTAGTCGACTACAGTCAGCTGTTGGCGTAAGTGGAGAGCCCCAAGTGACTGGGGGAAAGTACGGCTAACGGTCGGACGGGCTGAGGTTGCGAGCTCGTGCATAAGGCAGGAAGAGTTCGATTCCTGCTCAGTGGATCTGTCGGTTGCTTCTTTCTTTGTCAACCTAATTAATAGTCAATAATTAGTTCCATTAATATTAACGTGACTATTAATTTCACTTAAGCATCCATTAACTACAATATCGTACAGATATCACGAGACGTGAACCGCGTCAATCTACGTGGTCACTGGTTAATCGTGTTCCATCCATGATTTTACATCCAATGTAATAAAATATATAAAATATGTTAAAAAATCTGACTATTGAATATTAAACGACCGTCAGTTTTTACGTAAACAAGTGCGATGGGACATGCGTCATATTGAAGACTGAGAGCTGAAAACTGACTTCCCAAGGTCTTGTGGTTTTAGAATCATAAGTGCAGTGAAGACATGTCCACTAAAATAATTTGATATGGGAACTGTGATGCGAAGACATTCGTTTCAATAAGAAATGATATTGATATTTCCATAAATATTTTTTCAATCTCTGTGTTGGCTTTCAATTCCTGTTCACGGCGTCATCTTTAAATTTTAAGTTAGTACAATAAAGAGGATAAAATTCAATGCTGAATTCAATGGGACTTTATATTTTTCTCAGCGTTACTTCAAAGTACAAGGAAATACAAAGATACGGCATATATTAAATACTAATTTCGGAACAGTAAAATATTATCGTGAATAATTAAATTTTTGCAATCCGGATAAGGAAAATTTACACATTTCATGAAGCGTCATTGCCCCTCGTCCTAGTGTCAAGCGTAAAATTTAATTATTCTCTCTTATTTTTTGTTGTTGTTGTTATTCGTTCAAATTGAAAACATAATGTATTTTTGTATTATTTTATCTTGACAGGCACTAAAGTAGTCATTAACGTGCATTGTTTTCAGAAAATATAAATATATCACAAGACTTTCTTTGCTCTATTCAGAATTATTTTGTTCTTTTCTCCGCCCAAAGCTTAAATTGTATATTTGAGCCTTTATCGGGTGTAAAAAAATTGTAACAACAAATAATAACTTTTCAACGAGACAATTAAACATGAAACAAATCTTAAATGTTAGCACAAAATTTTATGTATAAAATCAGAAATCATATGGTATAAAGTATAAACTGGAAAGGTTTCCCGTACCTCTATCGTATATTGTACGTATATACCTGAAACAGTAAATGAAACGCGATTTTTTAATATTTATAATTTTCTCTTTAATTGTACATCCAGTCTTAACAGCTTTGTATAACAGGTTAATATAAAGCCGTGTATTATTCTCTTTAATTACAGAATATTCACATATTTTGTGTCTCCTAATATCTTTTGAATGATAAATTCGTATTCTCAAATAAGTATATATTCACGTTAAAATATCTTTTTGAATGTATTTACTTAACGATTTATTCTCATTTACATGGTTTTCCTCTGGCTTACAATTTTCTTTTGCATCAACAATTTTTCAGAGTATGTTTATAGTATTAGTTTTCGAAATGAACACCCTCACTTTACAAAATTAAGAAGCTCGTTTCGCTCATTGTTCTTGATTATTCATTTTCTTCTTTAGTGATTTTTGTTTCCTTTATTTTTAACTTTGTATCAGACTGATTTTCAACTCCAACTCTTTCATTTTCTTGTCATTAAATTTAATGACGCCGACGCAGAGCGTTAAGTGAGCTTTCGTGTTGATTAAACGCACCTTTTAATGACTACACAGGCATTTCCTCGCCTATAGTTAGTCGACTGTTTTTCAGTTCTCGCGAATGGGTCGCCTCATCAGCTTGGAGAAACTTTGGTTTCAATTAATGGATTCACGATGTGTGTGTGTGTGTGTATGAGCGTTTCTGCGCCTCGCCCGTCTCTCCCACACCGCACGCCGCTGTTACTTTGTTTGTATTTTTGCTCGGTGGTTAAATAATTGTTTAACCTTTCGCCCATCTCGGACTCCGAAACGCTTCGTCCGCGGAGCAGGAGGAGGAGGAGTGAGAGAGAGGGAGGGAGGGAGAAAAAAAAACGTGGCTGTAGAATGGAATTCCCCTCAATGGTACCAACCACACCATCAAGGTCTTTTCGTAAATTCTGGAGACGGAACCGGCGTCTGGCTAAATGCGTTAAGTAATTAAAATCAATTAGCTTGCAATGAGAGCAACGAAGTATTGTGTTACTCTTGCGAGAATGGGAGAAGAAGCGGGTGAGGAAAGCTGGGTATTTACGCAGCCGGTGTCCCGTAGTTTCGTTTGAAGTACTTAGTCGGTAATGGTAATTGTAAGAGCATGCTGCTTGGGGGATGCATGTTTGCATTGTTGCTGCTCTGGAGCTGTGTTCCAAACTAAACTTGAGATCTAGTGTACCACTGGCGGTGCCTGAAGTGAGATGTATCGATGACAACAAACTAGTTTAAGTGAATGGTGTAGGTCTTTTGAAATTCGTGGGATTCTTAAAACGACATTTGTTAATTTGTTAATTTCCTTCAATAAAACAGAAGCTCAATTTATTTCGTGATTTGTATTATTTATGGAAATTATGGAAAATTCGATGAAATAAGTAGCTTTATTTTCAAATAATTTGTATTGCAGTGATTGAATGTATAAATTAACAAAATTATTTTTAATGGAATGACCATTTTTTTTCATACGAAATCACTCCAGGTACTACATATATAATATTACACCTATCACTATTATCTTTGCTTTCCTGCATTCTCAAGCTTCCGGCAGCTGTTCCTTCAAATTTATTTTTTGCTCGTTACTGAAAACCACAACATATCTTCTTTTTATTTCACTAAAATAAAAATTGTGGGATTTTACTAAACACATCGCTTTGTATCAGCCAAGAAGAACTCCAAGTCAAAATGGATAATCCTTGAAATTTTATTTAGACAGAAATGAAATACCCTTGTATCATAATCCTAATATATTCTACATACCTTCCCAAAAAATCTAAACTGACGGAAGACACCCGCAGAAATTTTTTCCAAGGGAGGGCATCGCGGTGTTTAAGGCGTTCCACGAAAGGAAAGGGAATTTACGGAAACCAAGTGATACACGCGTGCAATCTAAATTATTTTCGTTCACTACTTTTTTTCCAAAAACTTGTATATTTATCGTTAATTTTTTAATACTAGACGCTTATCTTTATTTAACATTAGATTATTCATTAGATAAATGTCATTACAGAACATATGACGATACAATTATTTCTTAATGATACGTATTAATTTAAAATTAATGAGTAAAAATGCACAAATTTAATTAATTTTTTGTTTATCTACAAAATGAAAATAAAAGTAATTATTTTGAAAATATTATGTCATAAGTAGATAAATACATATTCAATTTTCATATTAATCCCCCTTTTCCTATGTCCAGACGAGAGCCGCTGGAGTTCTTGCGGGCGCCCATGTATACTGACATCGCTCCTTTAAATTTTTTTTACTGAGAATGGTTCATTGCTTGTAATTGCATTGTTTTATCTCTTATATTCAGAATTTGATTTGTCAGAAATTATCATCATTGTATATGTTGTTGTGTTTCCATCGTAAAACATTCCATGACTAAAAGTGTTGCTAAAACGACCAAAACTCAAATTTCACTCAAACGAAGTACATATATTTTCCTTCGTAAACGATGTTACCACATCTCTAGACAGTGGAGAAAATCCTCAGGGTGTTTTTCTTGACTTATCCAAAGCTTTCGATGTCATCGATCACGGAATTCTCCTTACCAAATTGCATTCTTTAGGCATTCGTGGACTTCCACATCAATGGCTAACTTCTTATTTAAAAGATAGATATCAACAAGTAGAAATATCCTATACTAAAAATAAAATACTTGAGCGTTGTCTTTCAGAAACAAAGCCACTTACTTGCGGAGTACCCCAAGGATCAATTCTCGGCCCTATACTCTTTTTATTGTATGTGAACGACATGTCATCATCCACATCAGATTGCAAAATGGTTCTTTTTGCTGATGACACTAATTTACTATGTAAACACGCCAATGCTCAAAAAGTTTTGTCTAACCTTTCGACTTGGTTCCATGCAAATCGTCTCATTGTAAACACTGACAAAACAGTGTCTATGTCATTTCACAATAGTATCACAAAATCTTTACCCCAGGTTTCTCTTTCTTTAAACGGAACACAATTAAAAACTGTTACAAATACAAAATTCTTAGGTCTCCATATTCAAGACAACCTCAAATGGAATTGTCACATTGACAATCTTAATTCCCAATTAAGCAAATTGTGTTACGCATTCCGAATCTTAGTTAACGCAGTTAGTCCACGTATTTCCCGTTGCGTATATTTTGCAAACGTTTACTCCCATTTACGTTACGGCATTACCTTCTGGGGTAATTCCGGTCAGAGTATTCAAACTTTCAGAATTCAGAAGAGGATAGTTCGGATAATTTGTAAATCTCACCCCCGAAACTCTTGTAAACCTTTATTCAAGGAATTAAATATATTAACACTTCCCTGCATTTATATTTATGAAACAGTCGTGTTTGTTAAGTCCGAATTACTGAAGTGCCACCCTTGCTTTATACGAAACAGTCTCGTTCACGAACACTATACACGCAATAGTAGTAATATTCATCGCCCTAGAGTGTCAACCACTCTTTGCCAAAAGGGACCATACCATTCGGGAATCGTTCTATATAATTCCCTGCCCAAGAATATAAAAGATATTATGAAATTGAATATCTTCAAATCCGCGGTTAAAAACTACCTCCTGCACCAGTGCTTCTACACTGTAAAAGAATTTATTGATTTTAACAAAAGTTAAATTCGTCTTGTGCTTTATCACGCCATTGCTGTAGTACTTTTTAAACAACTTATAACAATTTCAAAAACTATTTTCTTGCATGATTGTGTTGTCTTATGGCTCATATTAATTTAGTTTTATGTGTACTCAACATTGGCACGTTTGTGTACATAAATTCTGTAGCCCCATCCTGGCCCGGGTTTTTCTCCGGTTTTCCTTCGGGTAGAGGCGGATTTATCATACAGGTTCTCTAGGCTTTGTCTAGGGGCGGGTCTATTGTAACAATAAATCGTGAATTTAGTGTTATTTCAATTTTTAAGCACTATACTCAGAATAATCTATAGTTCGATAATAACTTACATGTAATTTTTTGCTTAAAATTACAAACATATTGACATTCTATTAGTATTATAACTCGCAGCTAACTTTTTATCTTATCTAGGAATTTTTGCTGAATTTTTTG
The DNA here is from genome assembly GCA_002313205.1 of Laupala kohalensis. Lineage (NCBI taxonomy): Eukaryota > Metazoa > Arthropoda > Insecta > Orthoptera > Trigonidiidae > Laupala > Laupala kohalensis. Next base: position 143,064 of record NNCF01125826.1, read on the forward strand.
AATCCGCCTCTGCCTTAGGGCCCTTGATCGGAATTGATGGGATGGTCCCTTGCTTGCTTCCGGAGAGTAAATTAGTTTTTTTTCCCTCCACGTGGTCATACGCAGTTTGTACTGTTTTTTGACAATAAATTTATTATTATTATTATTATTTATTATTATTATTATACACCATAAAATATCAAATTTACAAAAAATAAAGGGCAAAATGCGCTACTCTGCGTCCTTTTGGGTGCACGCCTCTAACCACGAGGAGTGGGCTTTGTCACTATCTAGCTGTGGTGTTATCACTCATCTTTGAGTCCTTATTTTATTTCTAATGAGCTCGTGATGCAATTCTTAAGAATCTTACATTTTGACTCCATTGTCACCATTGTTTCACGGAATTCCATTATTACACCCCTTAATTTCATTTTTTCCATGAATGTTGCCCACTCTGCGCCATATAATTGACAATTCGAATATATATGCTATTTCATTTCAGTCTAGTCACCACGCTCACAGATCACTATCCATTATTTTGAAATGTTTGTGATACGTCCTTATATCGCAATGACCTATCATAAACTCTGCTTCTGCTGGACTGGAGTGGAACCACTTTCTCTCTCTCCCTTAATTTACTTTCTTCATTGTTTTCGGATTTTATAATGTTTTGGGAATCTTTTTTCTATTTTTTTGATATATTGTAATTCAGGAGGATTTTTAGTGGGTAGGGTTGAGTCATTCGGCGAATCCCACACGCGGAGAGAGTCATGTTGGCTCTCCTAGTGCGTAACTGCATTTTCTCTACCTGTACAATATTTTAGGGCTCTAATGACCTCGATGTCGGCGGACCGTAAAGCCCCACAAAAAAAACAAAAAACTCTCGCTCTCTCTTAGAAACGCACATCTTTCACAATATCATAAAATTCTCGTCCTTTAACCTATCGGACCTGCCCTTATGTAAATCTTTTCTTCCAGTCCTTTTCCTCTTTTATGTCGTTCCCACTGAACTAATCGAACTGATCACTTCCTCATATTTACTTGACAGTTGTGTGATGTTGGTAATATTATTAAAGAATAATAAATTGTAAGGCCTCATTATGTTGCTCATCGTTTCATTTTGTCTATAAAGCTTTTCTATTGAACAGCAGCCATCGTCAGAAGCATACTCTAGAAAAATATAAATGAAAACAAACAAAAAACAAATACAACAATAATTGAAAAGAAAAACAGAAAGTATTGAATAAAGCGTAAAAATTGCGGAAGAATGAGTGAAAACAAATAGAGTGAGCAAGCCGACCAAATTACGTACCTGAAATAACACTACGTCAGAAGACGGAAAGAATCTTTCTATTTACTTTATTCAACCCTCTGTGACGTGTGAAAAAAAAGAAAAAGACTCTTCTATTTCTAGTTTCAGCAAGTGTCGTCTACTTCTCTTCGACAAGACATCGCAGAGCATCCACTAAGCTCCAAGAGTACGATGGATGACATCGGAACACGCAACACTCGTCCTTTCACCCTTTCCCTCTCACGCCCTTCCCTTTAGTGACCCTCCGCGCGACCTTGCTCCCCAGGGAACCCCCTTGCTTCGGGCGCCACAAATTGCCGGATTTTCCTCGAATTCTGTTCTCTTTGACCTATCCCGCGGGAATACCTCGTTCTTTGCCATCCAATTCCCATCTCTCTTTGCCTGTGTTTCGATTCGAATGTGATCCCGATTATGGGGTTGATATCGAATTTCAGGTTTCTATGCGTTCAACTGGTCCTCGAACATTTTTTGTGTAAAAGAAAAAAGTTTCGAGAAAAAATTTCTTCATCTATCACCATTAATACGGAGAGATGGACTAAATAATAGGGAGAATTATCAAACATTCCACATTTGCAAGTACCGTTACTCCATTAAATTCGTGAAATAAAAATCTAACATTTTACCCCCAGCCTTATTTGAAATACATTTATTTATTTTTACTCAATATGATTTCCAACTTTAAAAGAATTTATCATACATTAATTTATATTTGAAATTCGTGCTGCATAGGTTCTAATGTTTGTACTGGACTCTCATACTGGAAGAGTTCTAATGACCTTGGCGTTGACGAGCCCTAAAACCCCATAAAAATAAAATAAAAAACGTACTGCATTACATTTCCAGGCGCATTTATTGTTTCGTAAATTTTTTCTTTTATTTTGGAGAATATTATAACCAATATATTATATTACTTTATTATAGTAAAATATTGTTTGTTGAACTACAGACAACATTAGAAATTTGACGTAACATTTCCTTATGTTTCATATATATCAATTCATTCTGCATTGATCTATATGAAACAAAATATTGACTGGCTAAATTATATTAAAGGTTCAACAAAGAAGGAGTTTCTTTATAATTATCGGAGAAACGGAATTTTGAATATTCGAGACTTATCGCTTTGACTGAAACCAAATTTTTGCATTATTTGAACATTATGATGGCGATTTTTTTCATTTAACAGAAATGTCTCGTAAATATATAAATTTATTTATTTATTTGCTGCACATAAAGAAACGTAGCACAATAATTGTACTACATTATTGTCCAATTATAGTTTATGGATGGTGATGGTCATAAGACATCAAAATGGGTCTAGTTTGATTGTCCTCAGAGCGAATCGAGAGAGGACATTTTTAATCGTTAACAATTTGAAAAAAACTTGTATAAGATTTCAGTGTTAAACGGTTTTTTATCATCATGTCATGGTCACCTTTTCAACCGTGAGTACGTATGTAAAACGGTGTGTTTACGAGGCCTCACTGAATTCATCGGTCTGTGTGAACTAGCAGGTGGTTCGGGACTGTGTTGTAATTGTTCGAGATGATAGCTCGTATGATACGTAAATTGTTACCACTTATTAGTGGTTACATTAAATTTTAGAGCACGGAATGCAGATCTGTGTATTGCTTCGCGTACTACATACTCCTTTTTCACCAATCCTGAACACGTGATAGGCAGTATCATATTCGTATTTTATCATACGTAGTAAAATGCTATGAATAATTCTATGAATAAGTAAATAGGATTTTCATCATAAAATATTCATTCAACGATTTTCTTGTTCACTGCAGGCATTCGCTACACTGGACAATTCATTTCCATTTGCAAAATATTTATTCCATGTCTTTTGTGCTTTCTTTAACAGTTTTCCTTTTTATAAAATTTTTTATATCGTTGTTTGACATGTTTATCATTTAAATTTGTGAACATTTAACCGGTAAGTGTCCATTTTCTGTAATTTAGCAATGAAGTAGAGCAGTGAACTTTCAAATCTTTCCACCACGATAAGTTTATTATGAGGTTTTGGAAACTTTACAGGTGTGCAGTTTAGAGTGACCAAACAGTATGTTACGACATTTCGTGGAAAAAATGCAGAGTTACTTGTTACAAAAACCTGTAAATTATACAGATCTTGATTCATATTTACATTATTGATAGTAACAAATATATCTGTAAATTTTTTATATACAATAACAACTTTCAAAATATGATTATTTTATATAATTATGAAAGATATACCTTAATAGGATATATAAAAGATATTTACGTCTCTTGTAATAGGTTAAGTATGTTTCTTTTAAAAATCAAGGGAAACTATTTAACTGTGGTAGATCAGTGCTATTTTAATACATTTTCCTACACATACCAAAACTACATTTATCTACGGTACAAGGAATTCTCACATTTATTAATTTTTTTTCTGCTACAAGATGAGTGGCGAATCGTACAAGTTCTTCGTCAGTATTACATTACATACTTTCCTTTATCATTTCCGGCTTTCTACGCTTTCACATATTTTGAAGTTTGTTCTGTTTCCAAATACAAATCGATGATCTGTATCACGAATACCAATTAGAAGAAGTTATTATTCTGCTATATATTTTACTAACATGCGTAACCTAATACATAAATTAACTCACTTGTCGCACAGCAATCAACCACAAAATCCGTGGATCAAATTTGTGATTTCACTTTTGTGGACATGGTGTTCGTGGTTATCGGTTGGTACAATGGATTTATTTTGTTTGCACTGCACCACATTGCCATCCAAGTGAAATTCCATTTCCCAGGTATTTTTTACTTTAAATATTATTGGACCATATTTTCGGATACCTTTTTGTGTATAATCTCTGTCTGTTACCACACTTACTGACATAATCAAAGGTATTCATAGATAAATCAATTCTACAGAAGTTAACTGTTTTATACGTCTTTTTCAAATAGATACGAATTGTATTAACAACTTTAGCTACTTCTTAAAGTTATAGACGCTAGTGATAATTATCAACGTTCTTTATTCTCTTGAAAATAAAATACATTGAATAGTTGGAGCGCCTTCCACATTGTTCTATATTCTATATTTCAACATCTTTCTCAATACAAAACCGGAGATTTATATTAATTTTCATGTCACGCTCTTGACGTACTTCCCGAAAAACGTCCACTAAAATAAAAAAATACATAAAAATTTAGTCTACTTTTAAGGTAGTTCTAAATATTTAAATTAGTATATTATGTATAGAAGACTGTCAACATACAAGACTGTTTATCCAGAAGTATGGAAGATGAATATGATACTGTGTGTTATCATGGTATATAACATGGATGAAATTATCTGTGAATTTTCAAATGAATTCTGTGGGTATTGAATATTTAGATGAATGCAGTCATAATAAAATAATACCTGAACATACTAAGAATTTCGGTTTATGTTTTAAGAATATAAAACTTCTACATTATTGTATTTATGTATATGGAATTAAATTGCTTCTATTTTGTTACCAAAATAAAATTCATTTATTTGTTCATAACAGTACCCTGATGATGACAGCAACTGTCGAAAGGTTGTGAGCGTTATTAGAAATTTAATCTTCGTTGGAGGTTGTTCTAAATATTATATTTATATTGAAAAAGTTATAGAGACAATGAAAAAAATATAAAGTGGCACACAGACGTCACTCACATATTTGAAGACACTACAATCCGAGACGCTTCTGCTCCCGAGCATGTCGGAATAAAGAAGGTCTATTGTATTAGTGAGGTCTGCGAAACAAAACAAAGCTCTATCCCCGTAGCTTTACATGATTTCAGAACGAAACCACGTGACATTCCGCGACTCTTTCGCTCCTCCAGTCACACGTCTCCGTCATGACGCCATCTATCGACAGATTTCAAGACTGCGAGGGTGAAAGCTGGTGACGTCAAACCGAAAGAGATGAGGTAGTTTCTTTCTCGGAAGTGGCTTTGTGAAGAATAAGGTTATCTGGAAGCAATGGTGACTCAAATGCCTCAGCGTGTTTTTTTCTATGAACGTGTCAAAATTAGCATTAGTGATTGACTTCTCTAGCCAATGACGCTTCCTTATACTTGTCGGGACTCATTCTAAAAGCTGTGTAATATTTGTTTTTTATTCCGCAATTCTTTACCAGTATCAAAAAATGCCATAACAAAGATTGTGGCATTGGTTAGAGATGGTGGCATTTTGGACGGCATTGGAATTATTACCGTTCGAACCGTTCGAACTTGGATGACGTCCGCAGAATTTACATTGAAGTAAATTCATAAACTGTCCCGCGTGTGACGTTAACGAGCGATTGAAGAAATTTCAAACACGCGTTATTATTTTATAACATCTCTTTATGAATGTATTGAAACCATATAGCACTTCAATATAACTACGACTACGAGACATTTGGGGAGCTCCTCTAATAAAACAATTTGTGTATCTGATATTATATTGTTGAGCACTATTATTGGCAATAGTAAACGCCATTAATCCTATGAACTTGTTTGTCCGGGACCTTTTGGTACGTGTATATTATTCATCCTGTAACCAAATTTCTCCCTTCCATCATTGTGGTGGGCATTCTCACATGGAAGGAAATGAACTATCTCTTGAAAACCAGTCTACAACACATAGAGTAAGTACTGTATTTAAATGGAGTCATTGAGACGAATCGTTTTCTGGAATGTTTCATAAAAGAAATTCATTTCAGTACATTGTAGTAGGGATTTGTCATTTTATTTTTCTGTGAGACATAAGGGAGAAAGAAGTCACATTTCCTTCCGCTACTAATTAAAATAATATCGTGCTGGCAGATTAATATCAATTTTCTTACGATCCCTCGCAAATTATCACAACAAAATATGGATCCTTATGATAAAATTAAATTAGGTAACTTCCAATGACAAACCTTTGAGCAACGTCATTGATAAAGGCTCGAGTACCATTACCAACGATGATTACATTACATCACGTAAGCGACTCCTAGATGCAAATTTGCGAGAGGAGGGAAATCAATCGGCCGTATTAACGTGTACTTATAAATACACGCATACACGCAATAAAATCATTTCAGATCTACAAAAAATCAAGTATTGGTCGCATTATTGAAAATAAAAACGTTTAAAACATATTTTGTGTTATGCCACGTTAATAATGAATCCTACAATTTTCTTGCATTTACATCGGCCACAATCAACAACGGCGCAGCCTTCTGCAAACGAACGAACAACAAACAACGAGAAAACACAGTGCGTGAACTTGGTCTGAAGGGACGGGAATAGACGGAGTGAGAAAGGTAGACCTAGATCGAGGGTCGGCCGGGTGAGGAAGTTAAGGTACGTGTTGGCTGAGAGAGTTAAGAGCAGACGAGGAAAAGGAAAGGTCTTGGAGGGCAAGATGCCTGGACACACAATCGAGGAAAGCTCAACAGCGTAGCATGGACGATTCAATGAAAGCGAAATACTTTATAGTTGGGAAAGAGGAACTTATAACACTGTTTCTGTGGTATAATAAATAATAATAAATTCATTGTCAAAAAAAGCAGTGCAAATTGCGACCACAATAAACTAATTTACTCTCAGTAAGCAAGCAAGGGACCATCCCAATAATTCCAATCAAGGACCCTAAGGCAGAGGCGGATTCAAAAATTTCAGCAGAAATTCCTAGATAAGATAAAAAGTTAGCTGCGAGTTATAACACTAACATAAAGTCAATATGTTTGTAATTTTACGCAAAAAATTTACATGTACAAATTATTATCGAACTATAGATTATTATGAGTATAGTGTTTAAAAATCATAAGTATTGAAATAACATTTAATTCACGATTTATTATTACAATAAACTTACGCGTGACCTAGAGAACAAAGCCTAGAGAACCTGTATCAGAAATCCGCCTCTACTCGAAGGAAAACAGGAGCAAAACCCGGACCTGGATTATTTATTATTAGTATTATTTCAATATGATAATAAATTAATTGAAGACATTTAGGTCTATCTACGACCTATTTGTTTAGCAAACCTTTTACATCGTTCTACATGTTATCGAAAATTTTCTGTCCAAATTCTTGAGCAACGTGAAAAAAAAAACTGATGAAATTATTGTGACCAAATTTTCAATAAAAATAATTCAGTCAGAAATTCAGAGTGCTTTAAAATGAATTGGTGATTATTATATTGTGTAAGTACTTTGCAGGTTTAATTTATTACGTATCAACACCTGAAACTGACAGAAATGACTAATACTGATACAAACGCTATAATTGAACTTCTTATTATTAGATGTGTTTATAAAATTAAATAACATACTTATTTTGTGAAGATAATTTTCATACCTATAGTTTTCTTCAACCAAGAATCTGATTCTTTCGCTTTAAACCTCTACAAAATTTTAATTACTTTTACTTTTAAAATATTCCTCTATAAAACGAATGTGACAATAATGTCTCCACAATATGAAGCGTTTCAGAAGAGTCCCTACGTTTCAGTTCACAAACACATTCGCGTGTGGTAGGATCGCTGAGGTGGCTTGGAGTGGGTGAGAAGAGGTAATGCGGAGGGGTTCATCTGACGTTGGGCACGGAGAGTCACGAGGTCGCATTCTTTACTCTGCCAGGACAGCAGTCGGCCACTCCACGTGTCCACCCTACTATCTCCTTTCGCGCTTCACACTTACTTTTACTTCCAACTACTTTTTCCTCTCAACTCGAGAACCTTGTGGAACTCCTTCTTTCTCCACTTCTTTCAATTATTTTCTTACTGTATATCATCTACTTTTGTATATTTAACAACATAAATAATCATTATTAAAGACTAGTATGTTTTGTATTTTCAGCTCATTTTCACAAATTTTATTATTAAATTTAATAACTTCCAAAAGTCCTGATCTACCGTCTCATATAGTATATGCATTCATTATTAGCCTAATTAAATAAAAATACATAAAATTTCTTCATAATACATACTTATGCAAACGCATTAGACGTTTAGAGTTGGTTGTGAATGTTTAATAGAAAAAATTAATTTAAAAATCCATTTTTCCAAAGCACCCAGAAGGTAACATTTGTAAGATTTATAGATTAATTAGATAGGGATATTTGTAAGAATGATAGATATAGTTTTGATTTTGTTTTCTATGAAATTTATTATTGTGTTCACACGTAGTTTATTTCTATTGAAGGTTTTTGTGGACATTGATTGAATTATTTTTTAACCATTCAACAGAGGATCATAAAGTTGTTTATTAATTATCACATGGAACGTTCTGGAAATTTTCGGATAAATAAATAAAATATAACTTAAGTTTCACACATTTTATTTACGTTCATCTTCGGGCTAAGCAACATCGGTTCTTGAATGGAATTTTTGTTTCATGGAAAAGGTAAAAGGGACTTACCAGTGGTTTTGGATATGTTTATTCTTTTATTTTGTATCGCTGCAATATTTTTTATCCTTTTATCATTGGCCTTTTATCCTTTTATGGGGACAGCTTTGTCTTGACAACTTCACTCAGGATTACAGATATATAGTTTCATTTCAATATCATGAGTGAGGGTCCGCGTGACTCACCATGATACATTTTTCCTCTCTCACACTCATTTTTCCCCTCTTGCATGCATTCATCAAAATTTTTGTCTCATCCGTTGGCTTAGACTTCGTGGAAATTACTTCATGTGTTGGTATGAAGAAACAAAACACCTAGGTATATTACCTCGAAAGCTTGTATAGTTTAGTGCATTTATAGTATACTATCCTTCATTATAAGAAGGTAACTATCTTTGCTTTCCATTTCATTATGTTAGTTTTCATACTTAAATAAATAATAAAAGTCATTAGGTAAATAAAATTAATAGATTTATAATCTTATACTTTTGAATAAACGTATAATAAATATTCGATTATTCCACTTGAATTTCTTCACAATTAATTTCAAATAATTAATTAGGTAACAAGCATTTCGCACGTGCATTTGTTACTGGACCATGACACGTACTGAGAGAACGTGTAGGAAGAGTTTGTTGCTGACCACTGCTCTCTAGATTTCCCACTAAGGCGCGTGCACGTTGATATCATCAGATTCATGGCTTACACTGCAACACACGATTTTTATCTGCAGGATATATACGAGCGGAGAAACATTTACTGTTCTGTGCACTAGACGTGTTTAATGGTGTTTACACAAATATAAGGGTTCAAATAGGAAATTTAGAAATGTTACAAATATTATGATGCATAGTACCAAAAAAATTATGTTCTTCAATTTTGGTTTTCCTCACTTTCAGGTTTTATTTATTTCGAGACTAAAAAAACAAACCATATTCACAATAATCACAAACATTATTTCGTATTTTGAAGAGTGTAAGTTCGATTCCTGAGGGGATAAATCACATAAAGTTCTCCACTGGAGTTTATGTGAAACGACCGATGTCAGTTTGGTACCATAAATACCAAACCTAACCTATCTTACCCAAAATTTGTCCTTCTCTGTTCTTTTAAACAAATCGTCGTTAAGTGGAAAAAGAAACTTATAGCCTACATCTCGCCATAATACTGAAACAATAAATAATGTATAACGCACGGAAGGTAGTGTTTATCGCTGAAGAAAATATTACATTCTTTAATAAAAGAGGATTACGTAAAAACAGTAACTGTAAAATATGATCCTTATTCAGTATTTAATTAATGTAAAGTGAATGGAGGTTGTTATAAATTGAAACTATGATAATTAATAATCGTGATTTTTTTCAGGACAAAGTTATTTTAACAGTTCTTAACCAGCATTAAAAAATCGTTACACTTTTGAAGGATAACACTGCACATGCATCACGAAAACCCATGCTTCAATGTATGTCTTCACCATGTTTTCTCCATCACTCCACTCACGGTCTCTGCGCAGCCATTTTTCAAAATGTCCCCTTCGCTCCAAAAGGTGACGCGCGTATATTTGAAGGGACGCGACATTTATTTCAGCACCAGCGCAACGGCGGCCGCACTAGAAACACGTGACAGACGACGCAAACGCGGTCGCACTTTTTGAGTTACGCGCCCATAAAAATCAAAGAGGCTATTTAAATACATTGCCCTGTTGCCTCACTTTGTCACTGCTAACAGGTGCAGTTCCCTCCCACGAGGCTGGTGGGCGTGTGTCGCAAGTTGCTGCAGCCAAACATAAAACTCAAATTTGCGCTACGGGACACTGTTTCACTAAAGAGCTCCCCAGTTTGCCATGCTCTTTTGACGGAGTGCCTTTTGGTACGTCGGTCTACGAATTTTATTTTGGCTTTACTTTTTCCTTTGCTGGTACAAATTGGTGATGGATGCTTTATATTCATTTGGCATTCAAGTATTAATAAACCATCTAGGACGAACCATACAATTTCTGTCACATTGTACGACATTCTTTGTACGACATTGTAGGACATTGTGTCGTACGACATTCTTTCTTTCCCTCTATATTTTTTCCTTCATTCACCCTTATTTCTTTCTGTTTCTCTCTCTTTTCTTTTACCATGTTTCTTTCTATCTTGAATCCAGGTTCTCCGAATCACTATAACTGGAAAGAAATTTCCAGAATGAAATATTACATAGACATTTTAATAATTTAATATTTAATGATCAAGTTAAAGACCGTTCAAGTTAAATTGTATTGGTAAAATAAATAATCTGTTTAAAGTTATTGAAGCGAGGGAGCAGTAAAATAGATTTTACCGTGGACTTGAATGGAAGGAATTTAGTGAAACATATTAGACCTCTTGAAACACAAAACGATTCTTGAATCACTTGGTCAGCTTTGGCTAACTGTGGTGATTACGCTAGAACTGTGAGCATTGCCTGATTATGAGAGTTGTGTTCATAAACAAGACAGCTTTATATAAAGCTTCAGTAAATCCCACAGCATATTCATACACGAAACAAAACTAAGTACTCAACACTTAAGACATTAACTGAATTTTGAAATAATCCATAAAAGTATTAATTAATACAGAAATGGTTAGAAACATATTAGTGAGAATCAATTCTCAAGCGCTACAATCAACAATAAGCAGATTCACTTGCACCGTTGACGTCATCGGTGCCGCTGTCAATCGTACCCCTAGCACGATATACCTACTGTTTGTTCTCGTTCTCAGAATATTTCAAATGTATTGGTAGAAATCCAAAAGATGTCTCTTAGTGGCGGAAGGACACACATTTTCAAAAACTCATAAATTCTTTGCAACCAAAATCAAAAAAAGAACGATGTACGCATACAATTTTCGTAGCACAATAAAGACGTTTCAAGACACAACTCATGACCATTTCAGTGACTGAGTGTAAGTCGTTCACTAACTGCTTTCGTAGCATCCTAACTCAGCGAGTAGGGATGCATCTCTATTATGTTGGCAGAAGGAGTATATGGAACAGTATATTGAAAAAGACTAGCTTGTATTTGCTGGGGGTTTTACCCCTAGATCCCATTTATGGCTACGCTCGCTTGGCTCACTGGGTGATTATTTTCCCCATATTCCATTTTGGCCTGCGCCCATGCAAGCTCACCTGTTCTGCCCAGTGTAGAGATTCGCTTCGACGTGTTCCGATGTCTACTACGAATAGCACTGAGGTTATCTCCCCGTATATTACGTCCGTATATTTTTGCATGGAGACTCTCATCAACGGTTTCGGAGGTATCTTGTGAGGAAATTTTAGATTTTTAGATTATTTTGTGTGTGTGTGTGTGTGTGTGTTTCTATTGTTTTGAAATTTTTCCATTCATTTCACTGTTTTCGGTAAATGGTTTTCAAAAAATTAAGACCATTTGACAAGAAGTGGATAAAAAAATTATATTACATCAGTGAGCGCAACAATTAAACATAGTGACTTTTATTAATAAGAAATATGGAAATAAACATATAAAAGTCACTCATTGGACGAACGATTTACGATACCCTAAATCATCTGCTCTTTAGTTATAACAAGCAAACACGTCAACAAGAACATGGTAGGAGTGGTGGTGCATCACTGTGGCGGTCATGTGCAACTGTATTCCTGCTAGAGCGGGGGTCGTCACATCACTAACGCTTCATTACCATGCTTCATGTGGAGCGGCCGGAAAAATAAATTCCTGTAAACCATCCGGAGTCGGGTAAACCCGTGGTTTGTAGGCGCTTGCGTTCGCGTGCATTTCCGCAAGTTGAATGCGATCCTACGCAGTCGTCCATTCAAATGAACACAAATACATCGTAATCTTCTCATCATCATCGCCGTGAAATACTGCATTATTAATTATTGACGATTACTGAATATTGATATTACTACTAGCTTATTGCCTCTATTTTATGACAGCGGTGTAATTCCTTTTTTTTAGCGAGAGTATCAATATTATTGTTGTTCAAGCCTACACGTCAATGCTGTATTAAAAACATTTATACGCGACTTAAAATTTCATGAAAGTTCGTTAACTCTAAATTGATTTGACCGGTGGGGTTTTTGTAATGTTGCATAGTTCATTTACTAATGGATATTTTCTCTGAACAATGAAATGTACTTTATACTTTATTGCTTTCGACACATCGTGGACAGTCGTATTCCATTGCAACAGGCTTTAAATGACAAGTAAATGTGCAGTACATCTTAAATTCTAATTAACACGTGTTTTTTGTGAAGAAATAGAGTTATTCATATCATCTGAAAGATGAAGATTTATTAACACTAAGATAAATTCGATGCTTCTTCCATAAACAAGTTGGGCGAAACATAGGTTTTATAATATTTATTAGATTTATTAAATAACAATATAGTTTTAACAACAAAAATTTATTTCATTCCTTATCATTTATTTCAAATTACGTGTGACTGCTACACAATACTGTTTTTATTAACATGGAAATATGAAACGGAATCCATCCAGAAGTTGATTTTTATGATAAATGTGTTAGTGAGGAAGGGAAGTGATTTAGTATTTATGGATATGCAACCGCTGATCTCATATATCACATTCATTCAATATTTTGATCAGTCTCTAAAAATGACGGCGCACTCGCTACAAAACAAACCCACACTTATTTTTATATTAATCACCGACCAATATAAAAGCAGCACGCAGAAACAAAAACACGTAACATGGAAATGTAGTTTACTCTAAAATATATGGAACCAAATCCAAAATAAAATATGACATGTACACCATTTTGCTTTCAGAGGGTTGCGACACCTAGATCTTTCCATGTTATATATTCTTGTTGCTGGATGTTTCGCAAGACAGTTTTGTATTAATTCATTAATTATAATTTGAATTTATTTGCTTGTTACATCGTAAAAAAAATTATTGAACAAGGATACAAATGTAAGTTAGAGAAAATAAAATAAAAGATATTACATATTAATAAAATTATTTATATTATATATATATATATATATATATATATATATATATATATATATATATATATATATANTCACAAATAAGTTATTTTGTGTTATCAGGAGAATGCAGTAGACACATCTTTAATTAATTGCATAACTGTATCCCTTTCTTCAATGGCATGTGCAAATATTTCTTTACGAACTAAATTCATTTATTAAATGTTTTGGGAAAAATAATGTGATCATTGTTTGCGTGAATTTGTGTGACTGTTTTAATACAAAATTGTATTAACCTAGACCAAGTTTTCCAAATAGTTTTATTGTAATATGTCCATTATTTTTTGACTTAATAACATTCGAACTTGTAATAGTATTTAAAAATTGAAAATTGTGAAATATATTTTTAATATCGGAAATATTGTCGTTTATTTGTGTACTCTCATGTTTCTATCATTTTTTTTTACTTGTGCGATGACATTGGCATGCTCAAGTCACGCTGTAATTTTATAATACAAGTAACTTTTCCTTGATACCCACGATTACGTCGCATTTTATTTTCAGTTCTTTTTAAATATCAGGATATGATGAACAGCACATTGTTCATTTCTTACTTCTCTGCTGTTATATCGATTTTTAAAAATATGGAAGTTTGTCTTTATTTCAACGCGAAAATGTAATGTAACTCAGAGCATTGTATAAATTTTGGTCCAATGTGTTCAATCTCTTAGGAGGTACATTGTGGTTTCCTTATTCTAGAAGTTTTCTATCAGAGTCAATAACTTCATTTCACGCGTTTGGCATTTTCATTCCATTGTCTTTGCGATATTCTCAAACACTTTATTTTTATTTTGAAAGCTTAATATTTGAAGTAGTTTAATCAATGAACGAGTATATTTTATTTTTCATTAATTTTTTGATTTGTTTTACCTTTTCGTATTTTTCCCAACGACGTTTCATATCAAGGGTCATCCGGAGGTATTTTTTAGTATCTTAATTGAGTATCTTTTGTAAATTTGTGAATTTCTCCACTTTTGAGTCTAGGATGTCTTTTAAATGTGATAAACAGATCAGTACTGGAAATATCTGCCTTTTCTTTATTGCATTTTCTTCAATATTCTTTTTCTAATTGATGGTATTGGCAATTTGGGTTTTTTACTCGTTTTTTCTGACCTTTCAAGTAAGTATTTTTTTAGTCAGCATTCTCAAATATTTATTGAAAAATTCTTGCTTAAATTCTGTTTTATAAACAGAATTTTTTTACCATTTTACTGAAAGATTTGTCCTCTCATGATCAGGACAGGTGCCACCTTTATCAAACTTGAAAAGATACATTTAAAATAAATATCTTTCATTTAGTTTACGTAGAAATAATTCCATTATTTTCCAGTAAATGTTGTTCATTTCGCAGTAAGGGAATATTTGTTCTGCATCGCTACATCTCGCCATCTGTATCTGATCTACATAATTATTCTAGTTTACGAGTGAACGACGCCCCAGATATTGAACAAATATATCCAATTTACTGTGTAAACTATCTTAATAATGTAATTGATATATGTAATATATACGTTTTGCTTCTAACATTGCACTGAATAAGAAAAGGTTATTATTCAAACAGAAAAGGTCGCTGAGTTCAATTAATAAAATATTAAATATTTGTGTAATTAAAAAGTAAAAATTGTTATTATTTTTTATTTTCTCTCGCGTCTTATGGTGAGGTTTAGGCTATGAAACCTGCTCTTCCACCTATCCATGACGTAGGTGAGGGAATTGGGAAGGAGAACTGTTGGGTTACCGGGGTTGGGTGTAGGAAACCTCAGCTTGAAACCTCGCCGACATCGGCCGTGCAGGGTTTGATCCCTTACACTAACGCTCAGCAGTGTCGTGGACGCAAAAACGCATCTATTAGACCACCGCTGTAGGTAAGACTTTTATACGTTTTATTTTATATTATGGTTTTGTAATTATCGTTTCGCTTTTCCTTGGCGTATACTTCGTATAAATCATCCTGTTAAAAATAAAAATATACATTGTTTGTATTAACAAAGTTGAATAGTTGATTATCAAAGGTGAAGTTACGCGTTTCCGCCATATATTTGATACTTTCTTCCATCGGCTCACCCTGTGGACTATCTCATCACGAGTTGGGAAAAGCGTGAAGGTTTTGAAGTACCAACCGCTTGGAAATAATTGAACGTGTGGGTGAACACCGCCTGTGTGTGAGGGTGGAAGACCGGAACCACAGCGCTGCATCCTCCTGCTCAGACCACCACCGCCACACCGCGTTGTTTTCGTACCGGATGTGAATAAAACATGTGGTGGCGCACCCCTACTGCACCGGAGCAGGCGACGATCCACGCGGCAGCGCGCGGCTGGAAGCTGCATGTGGCAACGATCCAAGCAGCGGTGGAACATACATGTTGCAACGATCCAGGAAACCGTGGAACCTCATTGTTGATAATGGTGTGAATAGTGATTGGGATAATACGACTGAGAAGATGTAATGTATTGGATAAGATATGTCGATTTTTGAATTCCACTAGTACGGAACGATGGAATCTTCCATATTTTTTTTGTTTTTTTTTGTTTGGGGCTTTAGGGCTTGTCAACATCGAGGTCATTAGAGCCCATGTAATCTTCCATATAATAAATAAAGAGCGTCATGTATCTTGCAGAATCAGTAATTTTCTGGTACTCGTAAAGAAAAATCCTTTATATGAGCGTCCATAAGATAACAATGCGCGTTTAAAGATCCGTCAAAATATCAGAATCTACTCGGTAGTTCTTCGGTTCTTGTTCAAAATATGAAATATAAAGTTTATACTTGTTGAGTTAAAATAGAGAAATATCTATATTATTCCATAGATTATTATGTCTCGCAAGAAGAATTCTTTAAAATCACATTAAAAAAGACGACTGTCCCTTGTATTTTGTCTCTTGTTTGGAGTTTTTTTTGGCAGTAAAAACCAATAATTCATCAGGTTTATTGAAACTCCTTCGTATGATGCTCAAGTCAAGAACGAAATCATGTGTAAAATGTCTTAAAAATCGAAATTGAGTTAATGTCTGAAACTTATGTACATTCAAAATGATGTATATATGTATAAGCAACTTCAATACAATATTAAGTTCATTTGTTCAATATAATATTAAGTTCGCAAATGATAATGGATGGGGTATTTATTTTTTAAATGATCGTCGTTATATTTTTTACATGGAATTAATTAAAATATGAAATTAAAATTCTAATTATAGTTGCATAATTCTAATTATTTTGCAATATTTTGAATGAATTTGAGAAAACGTTTCGAAAATGTATTTTAAATATAACAAGAATATTTGCACCATTGGATCATTGCATTCAAATAGTACTTTTTGGAAGATTTGTTTATTAAAACACTTATTTTATATGAAGTGATAACAATTTGACCGATGTGTCGTCCACCAGATTTTATTCAAAAGTTTTGGATCATTTAAACGAAGAGAAAGAAGAGATCTTGTGTAAAAAATATCTGTGACGAGAGCAATTTTAATAATTTCCGCAGCAAATATTTACATTGACGCATTTTAATTAACAGGCGAATTGTGGAAACAGAGGGTGGTGCGTTAACGCTGATTAAGGGGGAGAAATGCAGGAAGGGAGCGTTGTGGTATAATAATGAACATCCACTCTGGCTGCTTGTTCCGATACAGGAATTTCCTTCTACTGTTGTAATATTACTAGGATTAACCAATACGTCGGATAAGTATCCTCGCTCATTAAATTACTTTTCTCAATAAACCTGTGCACACTACGCATTTAATGTGAAATTGATTCATTTGACTATTTATTTTATAAACTACTTTTATTTTCTCTAATCGCATTATTTACCTAATCCTACACACCTTAAAACTTTCTGTATTTTCGTTGCTTTCACGAACTAACATTTACGAATTAACATGGCTCTTATTATTTGCAAAAGAATTTAGATAATATTTTCTATTTAAAAACATTTTGCTATTCAAAAATATATGACACAGAACAAAAATGTTTGATTATGTCCTCAAACTTCTAATAACGAAAAATATTTATAGTTTAAGGTTAGTTAGATTCTTAAAAACATATGAGATAAAATGTCTAAAACATTAAACACTGTTTTAACTAACGTTCCATGATTTTATACACAAAAGATTGATTTACATACATCAGTCCACTTACAAACATTTCAATTAGTGAAATGTTTTCAACGGGTACATTTTTTAAATTATTCCAGGATACATTTGTCACAAAATATCATATCTTGAAAGATAAACAACCCGCAAGTGTTAGTGTGGTATGAAGAAGAGTAACTTAGTAACATGCATGACACACATGGTGTTAATATAATATTGTTCGAACTGTTATTTTGAGGTGAAAACATAAGATAATTCCACTTTAAGAGAATTATATGTTGATAATGTATACATGGGAACAATAATACTTTTTTATTTCGATTTTAGCTTTTAAGCCACATTTTACCGCGCATTTTAGCAGTATATGAACTTTTTTATATACGGAAGAAATACTTAGATGCTCATGGAAAAGAAATTTATTTACGAAACCTACATTAATATTTAAAATATATATCATAGAGGTCACCAGGTACTCTGAAGAGACATTTTTTTCATTTATTTTTGGCTCTCTTTAAGCCTCCTTGTCTGTTGCCATCTATATTCCATCTCTTTGTTCTTCAGTTGGAATACCGTACCCGCCAACTAGGAGAAGTGTGCATATCTATTTCCTTTTTTGTCCGTATCCCTTAAAATTCTTATTTTATTAACGAATATCATTAATGTTACAAATTTTTATTTTATGTCTCTTAGGTTGTTTACTATTATCGTTGACAAAATGTCTTGCCTTCCATATTCTTGGAAATATTCCGTGCGTCCTGGCGCATATAAGGGACAGTCCCATAGCACATGTTCCAAAGTTTCTATTTCATCTCCGCATAAACATGCTGCACCATCAGCTAGTCTAAATCTCTCTTTATATTGCCCAAAATCACCATAGCCAGTCAAAACCATTTCTTAAATTATTTGTTACAAAGCAAATATCAGGAATAAACATGTAAGTTACTCTTCCTTTTAAACTCATCTCCCATCATTTCGCCCATACATTTAATAAAAAGCATGTTAATTTTCCTTTCGCTTTTTTTTATCTCTCTAGCGGTTCTTCATCTATTGTTATTTTCCCGTCTGTTTTCAACACACACACACATACATACATGTAAGTCAATGGGTATTGTCGCGAAGATACATGCAGCGGCACTCGCGTAGCCATTTGAACATCGCTCCCGACACAAATCGGTGACTCAGCTCATTGCGGCTATAGAAGCCCGATGCTCAAGGCATCTGGGCAGAACGGCTGTAGCTTTGCGCCGCATACGTTCTGTCGCTCCTTACCTGCCACTCCAGAGTTCAGAACATGCCTGATCGGCCTCTGCTCGAGACCTAGTCCTTGAGTACTGGTAGGCCTCGCGCCTCCAGGTCCAGTCCCTCTCCCACTCCCGATCTCCTAATTCGCCTCTGACCGCCGGTCGCTTCCGCATCTGCGAAGCACGCCGGCGTTATCCTCCACCGGAACTGTACGGGCGAGTCACCGGCGCAGAGCGCTGCCTCTACCGGAGCTCTGGGTCGCTGACATACCACGACTACGTAAGTGTATTTCACGACTGAATAAAATGCTGTTGCCAGAAATGAAAAAAAAGCCCTATTATTGCTCCCTCTTATCCTTTCATCAAATAGACTAGGGATAGATACGTCCTGAGGGACTAAATATCTAACTACGTCGTAGATGTGGTTTCAAAAGTGCCCACAAAACAATCCCCCTCCCTTCCACACCATGCGACAGTATTATTCCTGCAAGTACATTTAGGGCCTTAGTCGACACAGTTCTATAACTCCTTACTATTGGTAATAAGCATTGTCGCTCTATTGTTTGTAAACTCTGTTGAAATTTAACTTTTACTATTCGTTCTATATGATATTACCATAAGTTATTACCTACCGTAATGCTCCTGTGTATGACAATCTCAGATCTTCAGTTTGGATGTCATATCGATGTATTTCAGTATAATATTACTTGAACATTCCTTCTGATGTATCCTAGAGAGTTTTCATAGTTTATTCGCTCATCAATGACCATCCCTAAATATTTGAAGTGCACACTATTTTCACATTGTTCAATGTACGTTTCAAATCTGTTCTGTGTTTTACAGAATTTCCAAACCACATGCAACGTGTTTCCTGCTCTGAAATTGTTAATCCATACTTCTTACATATTATTTGGCATTTATGCAGTTCTTTATTTGCTTGTGTCTCCGATTTTGCGCGCGAATTTCCATATACTAATAAAACCGTGTTGTCTGCACATGGTATGACATCAATATTCTCTTCTCTTTCTAAATGCATCAACGCATTATCGAAAACTATATTCCAAAATATAGGGCCGCTTGCTGATCCTTGAAGGCAATCGATTTATGTTTGGTAGTAAATCTTTTCCTCCCCTTTCCAAAACTATGATTCTATTTTCAAAATATGATTTAACTATGTTGAGAAGATACTTTGGCAATTTCTTTTTTGTTAATGTTTCGACTATTATATCCCACCGTGTATGATCGAAAGCACCTTTTATATCATATATATATATATATATATATATATATATATATATATATATATATATATATATATATTATATATAAT